>OZ012735.1:917363763-917580781 GCA_963859935.3 Lathyrus sativus
TTGACGATTGAGTTTTGGATGTTTTTAAAGATTGATCATTATAATTTAAGGTACAAGTTTGCATTTTCATCATGTCAACTATAGGCGCTCAAGAATTTTATGAAAACTCATAGCATGTTGCATTATTATTTTTAACATGCATCAAATCTGGCCAAACCTCATTTTTCTAAGGAATTTTTCTGCCTCAAAGCAGTGGTAACTGATTACCATAATTCTTGTAATCGGTTATTGTTAGAACATAGATTGGTTCTTAATATATCTCTATATTTGATGATAACATTAATGAAATTTTGTATGAAGTAAATATATAGTCTAATCGTATTCAAGTGTTTTTGTTTCAGATATTAAAATTAATATTCCTCTGGAAGCAAAAACTCCTCTGAAAGTTAAGAATCAGAAGACTCTGAACGCTGCCTGAAAGAGACTCTGAGCGAAGCTACAGAAGACTCTGAGCGAAAAAGCATATGTAAAGAATCAGAAGACTCTGAAGTACTTAACACTGCAAGTACAGAGGCTCTGATATTCAAGTCTACTCTGATAAAGATCATTCACGCTAAAGCACATGGCTGCAAATACTCTGATTAGAGTAACTCTGATCTGAAGAACAAGGAATATCATCAGAAGATCTGATGCAAGACTGTTCCAGATTTGTTGAAGAAGATGTTATTGAAATAAAGATCTGTTGGCGTATTCCTTGTCCTTATCCAAACAGCTCTTTTCTCATTCGTGTATGACACAAGAATTCAGACAAAAAGGATTTGTCTGAACATTCCTCTTCTGGGAAAGAAAAGCCAAAGAAGACAGAATACATAGTTGCACGCTCTTTAAGAAATGAAAGTGAAGTTCTATTTAAACAGACTTCTACATCATTTCTAAGTGGATATAAACGACGAATTGACGAATCACTGAAAAATCAAATAACAATATCCAAACATCTCTCAACTTCATTCTTCATTTGTGTAAAATCACAGTTGTGATATAACTTTTTAGAAGCAACTCTTAAACACACATTGTATTTTACTTGTTTGTAAAAGATTCCTTAAGAGACCAAGTGTGGTCAGATTTCTTGAGAAGACTAAGACTGTTTATCGTAGTGGTAATCACTATAATCAGTTAGATTTAGTGGATTAAGTCTTGTTGAGAAAGGCAAATCACCTTGGTAGGGTGGACTGGAGTAGTTTGAGTTCAAACGAACCAGGATAAAAATACCTTGTTATTTTTACTATTGTCATAGTTTTTATTTGAAACCCTTATTTAACCCCCCCCCCCCCCCCCCCCACCTTCTAAGTGTTTTTCCTACATTCAGTTGGTATCAGAGCTCCGGCTCTGTAGTGCTATCACTTAACAGTGAAAGAGAAAGATCTAGTTGGGAAAAACTCTTGAGTTATTTTTCTTGATTTACCATGGCTGAAACTTCAACTTCAAACAACAACAAATATGATGATAGAGATAGAATCAGCACCAAACCTCCCATGTTTGATGGAGAGAAATTTGACTATTGGAAAGATAGAATAAAAAGTTTCTTTCTAGGCTGTGATGCTGATCTATGGGATTTGGTCACTGATGGTTACATTCATCCCACTGATGGTGAGGGCAAAAAGGTTGACAGAAAGCAAATGACTGACCAACAGAAAAAGGATTTCAGAAATCATCACAAAGCTAGAACCATTTTGTTAAATGCTATATCTTATACTGAGTATGAGAAAATTACAAATAGAGAAACAACATTTGACATGTTTGAGTCATTAAAGATGACACGTGAAGGAAACTCTCAAGTGAAGGAGACAAAGGCCTTAGCGCTTATCCAGAAGTACGAAGCTTTCAAAATGGAGGAGTCTGAATCTGTGGAAACTATGTTCTCAAGATTTCAGATCCTAACTGCTGGTTTAAAGGTTCTGGATAAAGGTTACTCCACTTCTGACCATGTCAAGAAAATAATCAAAGCTTACCATCAAGATGGAGACCAATGGTTACAGCACTGAAGCTGTCAAAAGATCTGAATAAGATCATTATGGAGGAACTTATCAGTTCCTTAAGAAGTCACGAGATTGAGCTAGAAGAAGACGAGCCTCAGAAGAAAGGTAAGTCTGTTGCATTAAATCTAACAAATCTGCTAAAGCTTTGCAGGTAATTGAAGAAAGCTCTGAAGAATCTTCCTCAAAAGAAGATGAATTGTCTTTGCTGTCCAGAGGATAAATCAACTCTAGAAGCATAAACAAAAGAAGTTCATAAACTTCAAGAGATCTAATCAACGTGGAGAATCTTCTGGACACAAAAGATTTGGCAAGAAAGAAGTTGTATACTATGAGTGCAAGGAGCCAGGTCATTACAAAAATGAATGTCCCAAACTTCAGAAGGACAAACCCAGAAAGAAGTTTGAAAAGAAGAAGAAAGTTTTGATGGCCACCTGGGATGATTCAGATGCTTCTGAATCCTCATCAGAGTTAGAGGAAGAATGTGCAAATATGGCACTGATGGATGACATGGAAGACCACAAAGAAACAGCTGAATCTGGATCAGAATCAGATTCAGAAGAGGTATTTTCTAAACTTACCAGAGCTGAACTTATTGAAAGTTTATCTGAAATGCTTGGAAACTATAGTAAGATCAAACTTAAATACAAGAAGCATTAGAGCTATCTTGCATCTGAGACTAATCAACTGAGATCAGAAGTTGCTGAGCTAAAAGCAAATACTCTTAAAATAAAAATTGATTCAGAAAAAGCTCAACAAATGTCTGACTCAGATACTAGGTCATGCTCTAAAAACATTTTAGAAGAGTATGATTATAGTTTTCAGAGGTTTTTGTCCAAAGGCTTAGATAGAAGCAAAATGGCTTCCATGATCTATGGCGTAAGCAGAAACAATAGAAAAGGAATTGGATATGAATCACCCTCTGGGAAGGATTTAAATCCAAAACCTGTTGATAAGCTGATCATCAAGTATTCTCCTCTGTACACCCATTTTAAATATGGTCATCTGAATGATATAAATCACACACGTACAGATCAGAACACTAAAGCTTTTGTTAAACCAAAATTTTGTCAGAACAAAGATGCTTTTAAGGGAAAGAAATTCAGACAGAATTTCAAACCTACTAACCCCAGAGGACCCAAGAAAATATGGGTACCTAAAGATAAAATAATCTTTGTTGCAGATGTCCTTAGCAGCAAAGTTAAGACACCAGTCATGGTACCTGGACTCTGGCTGCTCACGACATATGACGGGAAAAAAGTCTATGTTCCAAAGCCTGGAACTTAGATATGGAGGTGATGTGAAGTTTGGAGGGAACCAGAAGGGCAAAATCATTGGCTCTAGAACTATTGGTAATGGTAACCTCCCTTCCATATCGAATGTTTTACTTGTTGAAGGATTAACACATAATCTATTGTCCATAAGTCAATTAAGTGACAATGTTTATGATATAATCTTCAATCAAAAATGTTGTAAAACTGTGAGTCAAAAAGATGGTTCAATCCTCTTTAATGGAAAAAGGAAGAACAACATTTACAAAATTAATCTTTCAGAACTAAATGTTCAAAATGTAAAATGCCTTATGTCTGTTAACGATGAGCAATGGGTCTGGCATAGAAGATTGGGTCATATTAGTATGAGACTCATATCTCAGATTAATAAGCTTAACCTGGTCATAGGACTTCCTCAGTTGAAGTTCAACTCAGATGCTTTTTATGAAGCATGTCAGAAAGGAAAATTTTCAAAATCTTATTTCAAAGCTAAAAATGTTGTTTCTACCTCTAGACCATTAGATCTACTTCATATTGATCTGTTTGGACCAGTGAAAACTGCATCCATCAGAGGTAAGAAGTATGGATTAGAAGAAGTATGGATTAGTCATAGTTGATGACTACAGCAGATGGACATGGGTAAAATTCCTGAAACACAAGGATGAGTCACATTCTATATTCTTTGACTTCTGCAAACAAGTCCAAAACGAAAAAGAATTTAAAATTTTTAAAGTCAGAAGTGATCATGGTGGAGAATTTGAAAATAAATATTTTGAAAAATATTTTAAAGAAAATGGAATTGCACATGATTTTTCTTGTCCTAGAACTCCTCAATAGAATGGAGTTGTAGAAAGGAAAAATAGAAAATTGCAAGAAATGGCCAGAACCATGATCAACGAGACAAACATGGCAAAACATTTTTGGGCAGAGGTAATCAATACAACATGTTATATTCAGAACAGAGTGTCTGTAAGACCTCTTCTGGAGAATACTCCTTATGAATTGTGGAGGAATAGAAAGCCCAACATTTCTTATTTCCATCCTTTTGGATGTGTTTATTTTATTTTGAATACTAAGGAAAATCTGAACAATTTTGATTCTAAAGCTCATAAGTGTTTCATGCTTGGATATTCTAAACGCTCTAAAGGCTATAGAGTATACAATACTGAGACACAAATTGTAGAGGAATAAATTCATGTTAGATTTGATGATAAGCTTGGCAATCAAAAGCCAAAGCAGCTTGAAATTTTTGCAGATAGAGAAGTACTTCTCACAGACTCTAAAGATTCAAAGGCTGACAAAGCTCAAGTAAAAGCACCAGAAGCAACGTCAGATGCTACTCCTTTGACTGCTCAAATGGACAACTTTACCATTTCTGAAGAACCCCCTCTGAAAGGATCCTCCATAATCAAAGCCTCTCATTCAGAGGAAATGATGATTGGAAAGAAGGATGACCCTATCAGAACAAGATCCTTTCTCAGATCATCTGGAACGTCACTGTTTAGTTTGATATCAATCATTGAACCTACCTCTGTGGATGAAGCTCTGCAAGATAATGATTGGATACTTGTTATGCAAGAGGAGCTTAACCAATTCACAAGGAATGATGTTTGGGATCTGGTTCCAAGACCAAAAGGATTTAATATTATTGGAACTAAGTGGGTTTACAGAAACAAGCTGAATGAGCAAGGAGAAGTTGTCAGAAACAAAGCAATATTGGTTGCTCAAGGATACAGTCAGCAAGAAGGAATTGATTACACAGAGACATATGCTCCTGTGGAAAGGTTAGAATATATTCGTTTATTAATTTGTTTTGCTGCACAGAATAACATCACTCTGTATCAGATGGATGTTAAAAGTGCCTTCTTAAATGGTTTAATTGAAGAAAAACTTTATGTTCATCAACCTCCTGGTTTTGAAAATGAAAAATTTCAAGAACATGTTTTTAAATTAAAGAAATCACTCTATGGTCTAAAACAAGCTCCCAGAGCTTGATATGAGAGGTTGAATAATTTCCTTCTGGAAAACAATTTTATCAAAGGAAAGGTGGATACAACTCTATTTTATAAATCAATTAAGAAAGACATTTTAATCTGTCAGATTTATATAGATGATATTATTTTTGGTACAACAAATATTACGCTTGGAAAGGAGTTTGCTCAATCTATGCAGACAGAATTTGAAATGAGCATGATGGGGGAACTCAGATTCTTTCTGGGAATTCAAGTCAATCAAACTCCAGAAGGCACCTACATACATCAGACAAAGTATGTGAAGGAGCTTCTGAAGAAGTTTAACATGACAGAAAGTAAGTTGGCTAAAACTCCAATGCATCCAACAAGCACTTTAGGAAAAGAAGAGGTAAGTAAGAAGGTAGATCAAAAGCTCTACAGAGGTATGATTGGATCTCTTCTGTATTTGACTGCTTCTAGACCTGATATTCTTTTCAGTATTTGTCTGTGTGCTAGATTCCAATCAGATCCTAGGGAATCTCACTTAACAGCTGTTAAGAGGATTCTGAGGTATCTGAAAGGTACTACTAACGTGGGTTTGTGTTACAGAAGATTTGATGAATACAAACTAGTAGGATTCTGTGATGTTGATTATGCTGGAGACAGAGAAGAACGTAAAAGTACTTCTGGAAGCTGTCAGTTTCTAGGAATTCATCTGATCTCATGGTTCAGCAAGAAGCAACCCACAATAGCATTTTCAACAACAGAAGCAAAATATATTGTTGCTACTGGTTGTAGTACACAGATGCTCTGGATGAAGAGTCAGCTAGAAGATTATCAGATGTATGAGAGTAACATTTCTATCTTCTGTGATAATACTTATGCTATTTGGATCTCTAAGAATCCCATTTTACATTCTAACTCAAAGCATATAGAAATTAAGCATCATTTCATCAGAGACTATGTTCATAAGGGAATTATAAGTTTAAACTTTATTGATACAAACCATCAATGGGCTGACGTTTTTACAAAACCCCTAGCTGAAGATAGGTTCAAATTTATTCTGAAGAATATTAGTATGGATTTTTGTCCAGAATAACATTATTATTCAGAAGCAAATTTACTCAGATGAAAATTGATTAATTTCTATACTCTGGAGTGTTTTCATCTGTATTTCATTTGTTACCTTATTTCTTTTGAAACTCTGAACTAACAACCTTCAGAGGATCTGAACGCTGCTAACGTTTCATTTCCTTAAGAAGTTTTAGAGACACCCAAACATTAAACACGTGTCACTCAGAATCTGAAAAGGTGGAGTGTAAACAATGAGACGTCATTTAGAGGTACTGTTTGAAAATTTAATTTTCTTGTTTTCCTCCCCACGCTTGTCAGAATCATTAAATGCTTTTTAATCATTATTCTTTTTTATGTGGTTTAATGTTTTAATTAATTGTGAGTAAATGTTGTACGTGTGATTGTGTGCCCTAATTCTTTGCCCCTATATATTCCACAACAAAACACTTTTCACTCTCTCTCACACCTATATGCATTTTTGCTTGCTTCATTGTCTTCATCTCTACAAACCAAAACCTTCAAGAAGATCAAGTTATCTCTCAAGTTCTTTAATGACAACCTCATCATCATCAACACAAAAGCTTGCATCTATGATGGTTAGATCTACATCTGAAACGGGTAACGTCACTTACAAAGAACCTGAAAGAACCCTTCTCACTCCTGTTGAAGATTTGGAAGTTCTTTGCGAATTCATGGTTGTTTTTGACTGCATTGCAAAGAATGGGTTTGATTTACGACCAATTGTTTTTGCACAAGGATGGACTAAGTACTTTGATAGACTGTTTGGTCCAGTCTTCCCTCTTTTGGTGAAAGAATTCTGGATTCATGCAAAGGTATACCCAAAATTCATTATTTTGTATGTGCTGGGTAAAGAGATAATCATAACTGAAGACTTAATTCGCAAATTAATTGGATATGAAGAAATAGATGGTATTCATAATCTCTCTGCTGGACGTATAGACATGGATGATGTCTACAGAGAAGTTTTTACAACTTGGCTGGCCTCAAGCAAAATCAAAGATCTGAAAGTGCACTACAAGATCTGGGCGAAGATCTTTCTGGGATGTATTCACCATAGGAAATCAACCAACTCTCCAGATTACATCAACGCTGAACAACTGTACTTTCTGTGCTGCTTGGGAAATAACATCAAGGTGGATCTGCCACACTTGTTATTTGCTCATCTGTGGAGCCATGTAACACAGTCCAGAGAGGCAATCAGAATAAAGCATCAGAAGATCAGAAACTGGATCCCAATGGGCAAATTGATTTCTGATATTCTGACAGAAAATGGTTTAGTTGCACATCTGACAGAGGCATGTCAGACAGAAGAATTGGTTCCAATTCTGGGAAAGCCTCTGAATGGGAAAAGTCTGGTGAGGATGAGACTTATAGAGGAACTTCAATCAGAGCCAGTCAAGATGGACTCTGCTGCTGTATACAGAAGAAGAATTCATGTGGATGATTTTCCTCTCTTCACCGCTGAAGAACCAAGCGAAGTTCTTCTGAACTACATTGCTGCATGCATAGCAGATGGAACCCCCATGCCACCAGACTTGATAAAAAGACCAAATGAACCCGGACCAGATTACTTTGAGGAGAACAAGAGAAAGAGAAGAAAGGTCTCAGAGGAAGGATCTACAAAGACTAAGAGGAAAGCTTCTGGAGAAGCATCTTTTATAAAGCCCAAATGCTTAAAGAAGAAAGGTAACCCTTCTACAAATTTATCTTCTATTTTGGAACAAGTAACAGCACCACCAACATCTGAACCTCCTCCTCCTTATGACCCAATTCCCACTCCTTCTCCTCCTCACACCTCTGAATACATTTCTTCTGAACTTGAACCTCAAAAATCATTTGAACCAAACCCTTCTATAAACCAACCATCTGAACAACAACCATCTGAACATCAATCATCTGAACCACCAAAATCTCAACCACTACACTCTGAACCTCAACAACATCAACCTTATGAACCACAACAAGCACAATCATCTAAACACACTACATTTTTACCATCCATACCTTCCTTCAACATCCATCAGCAAACAACCTCTGCTAAAACCCCATCCTCTATTCCACAACCAGATGAACCAAACCACTATGAACCAAACTATTCAGAACCTCACCCCTCTGACCCTGAACCAAAGATACTTGACATTCAACCTCTGATGACCGTACACCCTATATCATCTGGATCACTTAGCTCATCTGATTCCTCAGACTCATCTGAATCTGACTCATCAGAAGCTACCTCACCACTTCATAACTCCCAAATCCATTCTTCTGATATCCCTTAAACAACCCAACCAGATATTCCCTCTGAACCTAAGGTTGTTTCTGCCTCATCTGTCCGTATTCCATCTTCACCATATCCCCCTGTAATCATTATTCCTACTTTTTCTATACCTTCAACCTCTGCTCCCATTAAAACATCACCTTTCGAAGCCTACCTGAAACTCAAACTTAGGCTAGATGTTGGTGCACTGTTTTCTGGTTTTGAAAAAGAAATGAATATGTGGTTATCTTCTGTTAAGAAAGAGTGCCTCACAAGCATAAACCCTGCTGATTCTGAAGCCATCTGGACAAGATTCAGAACTAGATTCAACTCTGTGGCTTCAAACCTTCAAGATATCTGCTTTGACGATGCGAAGGTGAGATTTGCTGAAGTTGTCAGACTCACTCTTCTAAGAGTTAGCAGAACTCCAACTCTACTTCTGGAAAATACACCTCCAGAGGTTGTATGTTCTTCTTCTGAAGAAGCTGCTACACTTCAGATGACTGAAGATTCTTAGACTGAGAAAGTCATCAAAGAGGCTTCCATTTCTGAAGACGTTTCTGCATCTGCTCAACCTTCTCCTATGGAAATAGAGAACGAATCTGCAATGGTTATTGACAATGCATATGCTTCTGTGAGCATTCCAGAATCTTCTAAGTTGAAGACAGAAGAAGTTGTAGATCTGAAGATTAAGTTGAAAAGCAAGAAGCTGAAAACGCTGAGTTCAGAACATGGATGATTAAACAAGAGAAAATAACAGATGAAATAAAAGACTGGATGGCTAAGCAAGAGGAATCAACATCTGAGATCAAGACTTGGATGGCGAAACAAGAAGAGTCAACCTCTGAGATAACGAATCTTCTAAAGATTTTGGCTTCTCGTTCTTCTTCTTAGTTGTTTTGTTATTTGTGCACTTTTGTGTTGTTTTTGCTTATCTTGTTTATCTTCTGAATTTCTTATCAATGTATCTGTGACTGTTTGGTTTTTTCATCTGATTATACGATATGCTTTATGATTTTCCTCTGTTATCATTTCATGTCTTCAAAAGTTTTTCTTTTTGATATGACAAAAAGGGGGAGAAAATGGAAATTCTAATTGTTCACATAAACAGTTACTAAAATGGAACTCATATATGTTTAAATTTAACTAACTTTGAATTCAGTATTTTAGAGCTCAAATTTTTCATCAGATAAATTGATTAAAGTAACTCTGAACAAACTCTGAGAGTCTCCAAAGTTTGCTCTGACTCTGGAATGAATACTTGTGCTGAAAGGGAAGTAATTATTTTTTTCTAGCAGTATTTAATTCAGGGGGAGATTCATAATCTCAGGGGGAGATATACATATCTTTCTTTGTTTTGAACAAAATTTCCTATTGTTTTTGTCATCATCAAAAAGGGGGAGATTGTTATAACACAGATTGGTTCTTAATATATCTCTATGTTTTGATGATAACATTATTGAAATTTTGTATGAAGTAAATATATACTCTAATCGTATTCAAGTATTTTTGTTTCAGATATTAAAATTAATATTCCTCTGGAAGCAAAAACTCCTCTGAAAGTTAAGAATCAGAAGACTCTGAACGTTGCATGAAAGAGACTTTGAGCGAAGCTGCAGAAGACTCTAAGCGAAAAAGCATATGTAAAGAATCAGAAGACTCTGGAAGTACTTAACGCTGCAAGTACAGAGGCACTAATATTCAAGTCTGCTATGATAAAGATCATTCACACTAAAGCACATGGCTGCAAATACTCTGATTAGAGTAACTCTGATCTGAAGAACAAGGAACATCATCAGAAGATCTGATGCAAGACTGTTTCAGATTTGTTGAAGAAGATGTTATTGAAATAAAGATCCGTTGGTATATTCCTTGTCCTTATCCAAACGACTCTTTCCTCATTCGTGCATGACACAAGAATTCAGACAAAAAGGATTTGTCTGAACATTCCACTTCTGGGAAAGAAAAGTCAAAGAAGACAGAATGCACAATTGCACGCTCTTTAAGAAATGAAAGTGAAGTTCTTTTTAAACAGACTTCTACATCATTTCTAAGTGGATATAAACGACGAATTGACGAATCACTGAAAAATCAAATAACAATATCCAAACATATCTCAATTTCATTCTAGATTTAATTAGTTCTTCATTTGTGTAATATCACAGTTGTGATATAGCTTTTTAGAAGCAACTCTTAAACATACATTGTATTTTACTTGTTTGTAAAAGATTCCTTAAGAGACCAAGTGTGGTCAGATTTCCTGAGAAGACTAAGACTGTTTGTCGTAATGGTAATCACTGTAATCAGTTTGATTTAGTGGATTAAGTCCTTGTTGAGAAAGGCAAATCATCTTGGTAGGGTAGACTGGAGTAGTTTGAGTTCAAACGAACCAGGATAAAAATACCTTGTTATTTTTACTATTGCCATAGTTGTTATTTGAAACCCTTATTCAACCCCCCCCCCCCCCCTTCTAAGTGTTTTTCCTACCTTCAGTTATATGTGTGTAACGTTCTCGTTTTTGGCCTTGTTTAAAAGGTGTAACCATTTACACCTTTTCATGTAACCGGTTACACACGCAAAATTTTCAAGTTTTTTAACACCACTTCAGGTGTAACCGGTTACACCCATTTTGGTAACCGGTTACCACTGAAGCAGTGGCAGTGGTTCACTCAAATTCTGATCCAAACGAATTTTTGAAAGCATTTATCAACCATGGCACTTTTTCATGCATACACACACTTTCAGAGATGTGTTAAGGAACTATAGGTACCATACATTTAGAATTTGAAACTGACCTCTCACATTTGCAATTCAAAAATTATATTCTCTCATTTTCAAAATCAAGTGTTCTTGACATAACATTTTCTGTTGAAACTTCTGCACATCAATTTCATTGCATTTTCAAAGAGTTTCAACTTCATAAAATCATTGAGCACTTGTAGTACATTTTAAGAATTTCTTACTTGAAAGAGAAGATCAATCTTAGTGATTGATACATTGTTATACAACTTTAAATACTTGTAAAAAAATTCAGATTATTGTGGAATTCCTTGTTGTCCAAGATCGTTGGAAGCAAGAGAGTGATTAAGGGAGGATTATTATCTTATTTCACTTTGTATAGATCATAAGGGGATTTTCCTTATTGATTGGTTTAGGAACTTGTGTATAGTGGCTAGGATAAGCTTGTATAAAGTCAAAACAGATAATAAAATATCTTACTGCGTAAGGGGACTATAGTACTCTCAGATTGTAAGGAGAACTAAGATATTTCAATGTGTCCTTTATTTTTTCGCTCTTAACCGCTTTCATCCCTTAACATTCAACCAAAAAGGTAATCTCACTTAAGTTTAAAACCAAAAAATTTTAAAATATATAATTCACCTCCTCTCTTAGGTGAACTCCATACTTACAATTGGCATCAGAGCAAGTTATACGTAACATGTTCCTACAGATCCATAATGGCTTCCGCAAGTACAAATCCTGTTTCAAAAGATGGTGGCAGCAGTAATAATCTCCACTATTTTCTAGTGAATATTTTGACTTTTGAAAAATTCTCATGAAGGCTCATTTAGAAGAACAAAGAGAATGAATATGGGAATCTGTCCAAAATGTTCCACATCAACCTGTAAGTGTTGTTAATGATGTTGGTACTCCAAATACTAAAAGCTCTTAGGATGAAGATGATAAGAAACATATTCTTAATGAAAATAAAGCAATCAACATACTTCAAAGTGCACTTAGCATGGATGAATTCTTTCATGTCTCTCAATGTACAACGGAAAAACAAATATGGGATACATTAGTTGAAACTCATGAAGGAACCACTGAAGTGAAGAGAACGAGATTGAATACTTTGAGTCAAGAGTACGAGATGTTCAGAGTGCAACCAAGAGAACTCATCGTCGCGTTGTAAAAGAGATTTGTACACTTGACAAATCATTTAGTTGCTCTTGGTAAGACTTTTTCTAATTATGATCTTAATCTTAAAGTGCTTAGGTCTTTAATTAGGGAATGACAACCAAAAGTGACGGCAATATCGGAAAAGAAAAGTATTTCAACCATGACATCTGCATCATTGTTCGGAAAACTCCAAGAACATGAACTTGACCTTGGAAGAATTAAAAAGCACGAGAAGCAAGAGAAGAAATCCAAAGGCATTGCTTTGTAAGTAGATTCAAAAGATGAACAAGAAGACGTTGCTCTGGAGGAAGATGAAAACTTTATGCTCCTTGTGAAAAGGCTTGGTAAGTTACATGGTAAAAATGATAAATTATTTAATTATTCAAAAAGAAAGAAATCTTTAGGAAAAAGGAGGCTTCCACTTCAACACAAGATATCACATGTTATGAATGTAGTAAGCAAGGACATATAAAGACGAATTGTCTAAAAATTACCAAAAAAGGCGCATCATTGCATGGGAAGATAATAAAATAAGTTCATCATCCGATTCAAAAATCGACAAATGTGCAAATCTTGCTTTGATGGTATCACACCATTCCGAAGATGAAGATGAAGAGGTTAGTAGTAATTTTTCCATTTATGATAATGATACACAAGGTGCCATAGATGAACATCTTAATGAATGCAAAATTATGTACAAAATCGTTTCAAAACAAAATAAACAAATTTTATCTCTTGAAGAAACGATTGACACCATGGAAAAAGATTTTGAAGTCGAAAAACAAAACTTTACTAGTGAACAAAAACAAAATTTTGTATGCAAAGAATGTGAGTCAATTTTTTTCCAAATTGTCCAATTAAAAAGAGTTCTTGAAAGATATGGAAAAAGATAAATTGGATTGGAAGGTTTCCTTAGTCAACAAAGATATTTCAATGATAATAGTGGTCTTAGTTATTCAAAATTAATAAATCAAATTCTAGCAAAACTATCTTTGTTAAAGCTAGTGACCAATCCACCAAAGAGAAAGTAAACAACAAAGCAAAAGTTGCTCATCATTATCCTAAAAGGAAAAGATTTGTTAAGAAAAAATCGTATGCTTCTATATATAGAAGTAACTTCATTCCTACTTGCTATTATTATGGTATAATTGGTCACACGCCTAATGCTTGCTATGTAAGAAACTTTAGTGTGGCAAATGGATATTATGTGTCGGTCAAGAAAGGAACTAATTATGAAGGACCTAAGGCAATTTGGGTACCTAACAAAACTTAATTTGTTTTGTAAGTATGCTTGAAGACCACATCAAATCTTTGGTATCTCGATAGTGGTTGTTCCAAGCATATGGCGGGAGATATCAATAAATTTTCAAATCTGGTGCTTAAAGCCAAGGGATATGTCACTTATGGAGACAACAACAAAGAAAAAATTCTTGACATAGGCAAAGTTGGAGCACCACCTTTCACATCCATTGAAGATGTTCTTTATGTTGAAGGACTAAAGCATAATCTTATAAATATTAGCCAACTTTGTGGTAAAGTCTTCAAGATCAACTTTGCCAAGGGTAAATGCTTGATTAAAGATGAGGTCACTCGTGAGATAAAGCTCAAAGGTAAAAGAATTAATAATATATTTATGATTTCCTTAGATGACTTGTATTTGAAAGTAAAATGTCTCATGGTAAACAACAAAGACTCGTGGCTTTGGCATAAAAGAGGAGATCATATTCATATGGAACATTTAAATGAACTAGTCAAGCATGATATTGTCATTGGTTTACCTAAGATAAAGTTTGTCAGAGATAAATTATGTGATGCTTGTCAAAAGGGAAAACAAACTAAATCAACTTTCAAACCTAAGAATGTGGTGTCCACTTCAAGTCCACTACAATTGTTGCATATGGACTTATTTGGTCCATCAAGAACAAGAAGCTTCAAAGGTAATGTATATGCTTTAGTTATTGTTGATGATTTTTCTAGATATTCTTGGACATTCTTTTTAGTACAGAAAAGTGATGCATTCAAGGCGTTCAAGAAGTATGAAAAGCAAATTTAAAATGAAAAATCACTAAAAGTTGCCTCCATAAGAAGTGATCATGGCGAAGAGTTCATAAATGCTCCTTTCAAAGAGTTTTGTGAAGAACATGGAATCCTTCACAATTTTTCAGCACCAAGGACTCCTTAACAAAATAGAATGGTGGAGAGAAAGAACATGTAACTAGTAGAACTTATAAGAACGATGCTTAGTGATTCAAATCTACCAAAATAATTTTGAGTGAATGCGGTAAGCACAACATGTTATGTAAGTAATTGAGTTATTATTCGACCTATTTTGAAAAAGACCCCCTATGAACTCTTCAGGGAAGAAAACCAATCATTGCTCATTTTGACATATTTGGATGTAAGTGCTTTGTCCTAAACAATGACAAAGACAATTTCGGTAAGTTTGACGATAAATTCGATGAAGGTATATTTCTTGGCTATTCACTTACTAGTAAAGCATATAAGATATATAATAAAAGAACTTTAACTATTGAAGAATTTATGCATGTTTCTTTTGATGAATCAAACCCCTCTAAGGAGGATATTATTGTGTGTGATGATGATGATGATATTGTAGAAGTTCCTAAGTAAGATACTTCTAAAGTAAACAATGATAATCAATCGGAACATCAAGAAGAACCAATTCAACAAGAAATAAATGATACTGATCTACCTAAGGAATGGAGAACCCATCAGGATCATCTAATTGATAAAATTATTGGTGATATAAGTCAAGGTATTGCAACAAGATTAAATCTCAAAGATGAAAGCTTGAATATGGCCTTTGTTTCTCAAATTGAACCTTCCAAAGTTGATGAAGCCTTAGGAGATGACCAATGGATACTTGCAATGCAAGAAGAATTAAATAAATTTAAAAGGAATCAAGTTTGGGAACTTCTTCCTAGGACAAGTGGTAAACACATCATAGATACCAAGTAGGTGTTTAAGAACAAAATTGATAAGAATGGTATAATTATTCGAAACAAAGCAAGGTTGGTGGCTCAAGGGTACAATCAAGAAGAAGGAATCAAACTTGAAGAAACTTTCGCTTCGGTTGCAAGGTTAGAAGCTATTCGTTTATTATATGCTTATGCATGTTCATTAAAATTTTAATTTTTCCAAATGGATGTCAAGAGCGCCTTATTAAATGGTAACATCAATGAGAAAGTCTATGTCAATCAACCTCCCGGGTTTGAAGACTTCAAGAATCCTTCACATGTCTTCAACTTGAAGAAAGCTCTTTGTGGCTTAAATAAAGCACCAAGAGCATGGTATGACCGACTTAATAACTTTCTATGTGAAAGAGGATTTGAAAAAGGTAAAGTTGACAAGATCTTGTTTATTAAGAAAATAAAAGGTAACACTTTATTGGTTTAAGTCTATGTCGATGACATCATATTCGATTCAATAAACTAACATCTTTGTAAAGAATTTTCATTGATAATTGTTGAATGTCAAATATGATTTAAGTTAATCTATTATATTTGGAATTTTTCATCTCATTTGTTATGTTTTGTTGGATTTATTCCATGTTTTAATGTTATTTTTCAATTATGTGCAAATACCTTTGGTTGCTTTGATTTGTGTGTTATTGTGCAGGATTTAGGCATAATTTATCAAAGAAGTGAGACACGGGTAAATTGACAGGGAAGTCAAAGAAATTGTGAAGATTCAGCATGTTCGCTGGGCGAACAAGAGCATGCAGCCAGTGAATGTTCGCAGGACGAAGTAGCAACGAAGCCCCCAGCAAACCCTCTCAAATTAGAGACAGAAAGAAAAAGACCATAAGTTTGATGGACAAACTTGTATCGAGTGTTTGCTGTGAGAAGTCTCAGTGAGGTCCAAGCAAGGAGAAAACCTTGGATGGCAGTAAGTAAAGGATCATAAGTTCATTGTGCAAACTTGTAGCGAAGTAGCTCGCAGGGCGAAGAATAGTTTGCTAGGTGAGTTCATATATTTCCCAGGGGCGTTTTAACTGTTTAGAGGCACCTCAGGTGCCTTAAAGTAGACATTGTTGGGCGAACTAGACAGACTTTAGTTGTACTATATAAGTACTTTTCACACTTTTTGGGGATCATAACCCCCATTTTCACATAGAAACTCATTTCTTCAACATTTCTTCACCAAAGAGTGATATTTTGCAAATAAAAGTTGGATTTCCATCCGAGTTCGATTCTTCAATGTGGATGCTCATTCATCTTCTCTCATTACTTGTAAAGCAAACTACCATGGTTATTGTTGCACCCCAAAATTTTCTCTCACTTTTTCTAACTTTGACTGGTTTTTACTTCGCATTCATCTGCATATCATCTAGGTCAATCATTTCTCGCATTTTGTCCATGTTATCATCCGGAATGGGTTTATCGGGATTATAGCCACTTTGTTCGCATTTTAGACAGTTTAAACCAGTTCAAATGATAAGATTTATTTCGAAATCGAACGAAGGTCGTATTCTTCCTGGTGGTTTAGTCTGTGCTGATGATTGTGGTGCGTTAGTTCCCCGCTTTCAAGCATTTCGGTATTCGTCCCTTTTATTCGTTTTTTATTTTGTGGCATTTTGTGATTTATTTTTATTTTTGTTTTATAATTTCATTTTTATAATATGTAAATATAATATAATACTAAGATTTTAATATTAATATTAGTTAATTAATTAGAATTTTAAGTAGATTTTAGGTTAGATTAGAATTTGAATTTTATATTAGATTAAAATTTTAATTAGGATAGAATTAGAAATTTTAATTAGATTAGAATTAGATTTAATTAGGAATAGAATTAGGATTTTATTTAGAATTTAGAATTAGAGTTATTAATCAAGTAGAAATTAGAAGTAGAGTTATTAATCAAGTAGAAATTAGAATTAGATTTAATTAGGATTAGAAATTAGAATTTTAAATTAAAAAATAGATTTAGAAATTAGAATAGTTTTTTTTTATTAGAATTTAATTAGGATGAAATTAGATTATTAATTAGAATTAAGAATTAGAATAGATTTTTTATTTAGCATAGAATTAGTTTTTTAATTAAGAATAGAAAACAGAATTAAGAAAAAATGAAAAAGAAAATTGAAAAGGAAAAACACGGTCGGAGAAAGGACATAAAAGGAGAAGACACTATTCATTGTCTTCTTCAGCTGAAACCTAGCCGCCCCTTGTATTTCATCATCTTCTCCCAAATTTTGGAGAAAATCCTAGGACGCATAACTTCATATTTTTCACTACATAACATCATCAATAAAAAAACTGTTATTGAAGCACACTCTCTCCATTACTTCAAACTCCATGCTCACAAAAACAACCAAAAAACGTGAAACAAGTCTAACCCGTCATCATTGAGAAAAACAACTTGCAACTTTACCATAAACCTTGTAAACTACCACCTCACCATATTTCATCAAATCATATCACTTCAAACATCATGCTACAATCACAGCAATCTTCTACCACGTTTTCAAGCAAACTTCATACACGAAAAGGAAAGATTTGGGTTGCCGCTGTTGTTCATAGAGCATGTAAGAAAAAAGTTGAGTAAGGAAGTTGCTTGCAGAGAGAGGTCCCACGGATCATGTGGATGGAGGAGTATAGACCTGTTCGTTTTTCCATTTCATGGGGAGAAGGTGGACCGTGAGTCTATTATGAGCCCCATTAATGTATACCCACCTGATTTCTATAAAATAAAAAAAAACCTTTGTCTAATAAATTTTTAATTTCTTTTTTAACTCTTTTTAAAAATAGTTTCTTTTAGAATTTGTAAATATAATATCTTAATTAAATTTTTTTAGAGTTTTTTATATTTTACTAAAGTTTAGTTTTAGAGTTTTTTTTATGATAAATTTTAAAGAATTGTTAATATGTTGTATAAATCATTTTTTTAGGTTGTTAATATATTCTAAAACTAGTTTTTTTCTCTAGAAGTTGTGATTTGTTCTTTTTAGAGTTTTAATATTCTTTTTAAAGAAATTGAATTCTTAGAATTTTTTATTAAGTTCATTTAGTAATTTTTGAAAAGAAAAAAAATAATACTTTAATAAATACTTTATTTGTGGTTAATTGATTCATTTCTGGATTTCTTTCTCATTCTATCTCTATTAGTCTTGGATTTATTTTATTCTCATTTTTTCTGATCGATGACGAGACCTCCGAAAATCGTTACTAGTCAAACTATTGATAAATAATGATGAATCTGAGACCACCTTCTTTTTCTCTCCTCATTTCTTCTTTATTTTCGATTTTATTTTATTTTCCCCGATCTATGATGTCTTTCTATTCGTAAGCGCCGTTTATTGAAGTCGATAACCTTCTCGATTTTAAATCTACGGAAAATGACCATTTGGGTCATTTTCTTTACTTTGGGGTCATGATAGGCTACCTTCGATTAATCGACATAATGTTTGCGATTAAGACGAGATCCCACCTTTTTTGGCCTGTGCGACACGATTAAATTGCAGAATAATTCTCATTATCATTTCTCTATCTTGTCCATAGCACGGATATCGATTCACGTGACCTCCTATAGTTCGACTTTCATCACAAGTCGAGCTACGACGGTTTAGCGTCACATTTTGTCCCGATTCAATACATTAACAAACTGACGACTAACTTTTTATTTTTCTGTCAAATATCAACTGCTTTAAATCCAGTCATACTGTTCATGTACATATTGTCATATTCTGTATATAATTCATATCTTGTAAATATTTAAACTGACTTGTACATTCTTTCAAAACACTTAATAAATTATCAAAATCATAAAACCCTAAAATTGGTGGACAGTTGGTTATATATCCTGTATATTATTTGTATCATGTATATATTCGTATTCATTTCCTATCTTATTCACATCTTTTCAAAACACCTTTTTGAAACTCTTTTCTCCTAAAACCTTGGTCTCGTACCAAGTGCATTTTCAAACTCTTTTCATAATAAAACTTGAATGGTCATGGAGTGGTTAGGCGTAGGGCTTCTCCTATCCCGAGTGCTTGACATTACCTTTAGTGTTCACTGTCGCAAAGCACTTACCATTCAAGACCAAAAACATATTTAATAAGAGAATGAAGTTCTCTTTGTATTGAACTAAAAAGAGAGGATTGAGTGTAGACTTCTTCCTCTCCGAGTGTCAGGATACTCACTGTAGAGTGTGTGATCTCGATACTCGTCTTTTAATACGAAGACGCGACTCTATTCGCCACACCTTTTCATGATAAAACTTTGAGATAAAGAATTGGGTACTACCCGCAAGGGGTTACTATCCGAGGATCTATTTCACCCCTAAAAAACAACTTCCACAAATCAAACGTGACACCTTGCCTCGATAGGCGAAAACTCTCTTTTCAAAAAGGATATGTTACGTCCGTTCTACCGCAAACAGATAACGCCTAAGTCTTCAACGAGCAAGCAGCAATACACCTAACAGCTAGAATGTGCACGATAACATCATCCATAAAAACACCGGCTAACAAGTTTCACGAACTACGTTGCTTTGATTTTTCATACCAGATGGGAATACGAAGGCACAAGACGGCGATGTCTTGGTGAGCACCCTTTTTTTCCTTTACCCGTAGTAGGCCGAACTACGACTGCTCTGATTCTTTACTTCTTTTAAGTAAAGATACGTAGGCATAAGGGCCCCAATCCTTACCGAGAACGTTCCCATCTTTTTATCCGTGGTTCCCCGAACTACATTGACTCTGACTTTCTCATATCTGTTGAGAATACGTAGGCCTAGTACCGCGAAGTCCTACCGAGTCTCTTTTCTCCCCCTTTACCTCACTTTCCTCTGTTTCTAACATCTCTTGGAACACTCTTTAAAGCAATATTTTAGCAAATGACCTCACACATAGACAAACAAATGGTTCCGATCGAGTACGATGGATGCGAGGGGTGCTAATACCTTCCCTTCATATAACAGGCTTCCGAACCTATTCTCTTGGTTGCGAGACCATCTTATCCGTTCTCTTTCTTGAGGGTTTTCTCGATGTTTTCCCTTCCCCTCATGGGATAAATAAAGTTCGATGGCGACTCTTCTATCTTTCCGTTCTCGCCTCCCCGTCGTTGCATGATTTTTCGAGTAGTGACAGGTATGGGTAGCTGATTTCCCTTATATCAAAGGTAGAGGTAGTCTACCTTAGCTTTATGTATTTCTTTTGATTGGCCTTGTATATTTACAAGTGATAATTAATATATGATGAATATTTTTGTTCTTAATGATCCATTCTTGTTTTGTAAAACTCTAGACATAGACTTTATGGAACTTGACCTGAAATATTCATCTATCGATTTATAAATTGGAGAGATCGGTCTATGACTGATATTTGCTTTATATTGAACGTAAAGCTTACTATATTGGTTGTTATATGGAGAGATCGTATAGCGATGAATACGATATTTCTCATGATGCCGCTCTAGAGATAGATGGTATTGAGAGAATACAAGATGATATTAATCGGATCCGACTTCACTTGCAAGATTTAAAGAATAAGTATAAGTTAGGATATATGAAAACTACTTTTGATATACTTTGTTAATCAAACACTTTATAATTTATAAGCTTTGCTACTAAAAATTGTGGCAATTTATGAACCAAAATTTAAAAACCATTTTTCTTAGAACGGTAAACTATTGAAAAGCAAGCATCAAGATATTGAGAAATCCCTGTGGAGATGATAACCCCCCCCCCCCCCTAACTATGATTCGAACAATAATGCAAGGAGAATTCGATATTTCTATGATGGTTAAGATGAAATATTTTCTTGGACTCCAAATTAAGCAAGTAAAGAATGGCATCTTCATCAACCAATCCAAGTACTGCAAAGATTTGTTGAAAAGATTCGACATGGAAAATTGCAAAGCAGTGGCTACTCCAATAGGATCTGAAACTTATATTGATCAAGATGAATCTGGTGTTTCAATTGATATCACAAAATACTGAGGTATGATTAATTCATTATTATATTTGACGGCAAGTCGTCCTGAGATAATGTTTAGTGTTTGTCTTTGTGCATGATTTCAAGCCAATCTGAAGGAACCACATATTGCCTCCATAAAGAGAATCATGAAGTATCTCAAAGCAAAAACGAACGTTGGATTATAGTATCCTAAAGGTAGTATATGTGACTTGATTGGTTATTCTGACTCGGATTATCTAGGCTCTAAAACAGATCAAAAAAGCACAAGCAGCATATGTCATATTCTAAGAAACGCTCTTGTATCGTGGTTCTGCAAAAAGAAAGCTTGTGTGGTTCTTAGTATGGATGAATCAGAATACATTGCTACAAAAAAATTTTATGCTCAAATACTTTAGTTAAAATAACAACTTAGCGACTACGGCATGAACCTTAGACGCATTCCGTTAAAGTGTGATAATACAAGCGCCATAAACATAAAAAAAAAATCCAGTCATGCACTCAAGGATAAAATATATCAACATTCAACATCATTTCATTCATGATCATGTGCTTAAAGGTGATGTTGAAGTTACATTCATGGATACTCATAATCAACTCACAGATATTTTCATAAAGCTGCTTGCAAAAAATTCATTCTACAAGATTCGAATGGAACTTGGCATATTGGATGAAGCTGATGTATAGTTCTTCAATAATCAGTTAAAATCACTCAAGTACATGCAAAATTTCATATCTCATATTAATTCACAATTTCATTTTGTGAATTATTCCTAAGTTTAATGAAAATTCAAATTTTTATGATATGAACAAGACTTTATGTGACATGTATACATGATATAAAATTGTTAAATTGTCTATGTTAACGTGTACAATTGTTATTTTCATGCTTTTCTATACATGCTTCTCTTAATCTAGCTACTGTATTTTACATGATGTAACCGATTATAGTTTTTAGGTAACTAGTTACGACATCGTGTTTCGTTGTTCTTTGGCTTATTTGCGTGGCAGTAATTGGTTACCTCATTTCATGTAACCGGTTACCATAATTCAAAATTCAGAAAATAAGTGCTTTTATTATATAATTAGTTTTTGTCAAATCTACTTTTCACTTTCCATCTACTTTGTCTTGAAACTCTTAAACTTATTCAAAACCCACTCTTCCACCTACTCACTTCAATTCCCATTCAAACTACATCAAATATAAAGCACCACATTAAATCTCTTAAATCCCCACTCAAAAACTCTTATTATAAGTCATTTGTCTCTCAAACCAAAACTCACAACTTCATCTTCTAGCTTATTCTGAAAATTCATTGTTCCAAACCCTAACCCTCTCAATTTCAAGCTACTTCCATGGCACCCTCAAGAAAGGATAGAGAAAAGCAAAGTTTGGAAAAGGTAGCTCTGAACAGAACTCTCATGTTGAAGCTAACATTACTGAACCCACTCTTAAGACTAGGAGATTGATGTTCAACATCAGAAACTGACCTTTCATGCCTGCAAAGTATGGTAATCTAGCATCATTTCCTTCACATAGCTTTAATTTCCAAGCACTTCTTTATTATCAAGAATTGGATTCTATTATTTCTGACTCTGGACCTATTTACCCTGACCTGGTTAGAGAATTTTTTTCCTAATTTATACATTGCTCCTGACTGTATTTTCTCATCTAAAGTTAAGAACAAGAGTATTTTATTGTCTTTGGAAGAGTTAGAAAAATGTTTAGGTATCCCCTATGAAGGTCAACATATTTAGCAAGGGGTTGTTTCTTAGTGACCAGGTTATAGCAAGGTAAGCTACTATATCATCATTTCTCGATTGACTGAGCAAGAAATTTTGAGTAAGAAAACCCATTTTCAACTCGTTTAATTATTTCCGGAAAGAATTTATCTATTAGTGATAGGATGTTTCATTTTATCATTGCTTATATTCTGATGCCTAAACATTCTAAACACTCACGAATTGGATATGTTGAAATGCAACTCATCTATGCTATTAAGAACAATATCAAAGTGAATTGGGATTATGTTATTATGTTTAACAGCAACACAAACAAGCTTTGAATGGTGGTCTACCCTATGCTAGATTGGCTACAAAAATTATGGAATATTGTGAAGTGGATTTGAAGAGGGAACCCAAGAAAAGGATGAAACAAAAGGAACGTGAGATACATTTTGGGGCTGTTGGAAGAAACACATGAATTATTCAAGATAAGGATGAAATTTTCAAGCACAAAGATGACCCTTCCGTCTCCGCTCCTCCACCTGCACCCGAAGGAAGTTATACTCCATAACCTCTTTACACCAAGCTTTGCTCCGTGGAATATTACATGATATCTAGGTTAATGGATCTCCTTCTTGAGGTTGCATCACTAAAAAACCTTTACCAAATCCAAAACCAACCACAAGGTCAAATTAGTGAGGAGGAGAGTGAGGAAGAAGATAATGACATGGATGAAAGTGACTATGGATTTATATTTTTGAGTCTTATGATATTATGTCTTACTTTATGTCTTTTCAGTATGTTTGAAATAATCTAGTGTATTATGTCTTAGTATTATGTTGTCATATGACTTTCGTTTCGTTTATCATTCGTATGTATTGAGAGTATGTTATTATGGGTTGTTTTGGTTTACCATGTAAGACATATATTATTATCATATGAATTTTTCTATGTTGGTTATATTGGTTTTCCATGTTATTTTAGTACTATGTTGCAAATACAATATATTCTATTGTTTTATTTTGTATTTTCTACTTGTATAATTGTTTTGTTTTAAGTCTTTTTCCATCCTTTTTGTTAATGACAAAGGGGGAGAAGATGTTATGTGGTTTTGTATGTCTCTCTAACAATTTGCAGCAAGGATAAAACTGTCAAAAACACATATTCAAGGATCAAATGGGAGCATTGATCAAAGTGGATGTACCTTTGTTAGAGGGAGAAAATTGTATCTAATTTTCAAAAGGGTTTTCATCATCAAAAATGGGGAGAATGTGAAGACAAGCTTCTCCAAATAATAGTTTTGATGAAGACAAGCTACAAAAATTGACTCATGTCAAAAAGAATGGATGAAAACTCATGTCAAGAGCTATTGCATCAAAGTCCATATTTCAAGTCTTGAAAATTAAGCTTTGGATGTTTTTAAAGATTGACCATTACAATTTAAGGTACAAGTTTGCATTTCCATTATGTCAACTATAGGTGCTCAAGAATTTTATGAAAAATCATAGCATGTTGCATTACTATTTTTAATATGCATCAAACCTAGAAAACCTCATTTTTCTAGGGTATTTTTATGCCTCGAAGCAATGGTAACTGGTTACCACAATTCTTGTAACTGGTTACATATGTGTAACGTTCTCATTTTTTGCCTTGTTTAGAAGCTGTAACTGGTTACACCATTTCATGTAACCAGTTGCACACGCGAAATTTCCAAAAATTTTAACACCACTTCAGGTGTAACTGGTTACGCCCTTTTTAGTTACTGATTACCACGGAAGCAATGGTAGTGGCTCACTCAAATTCTGATCCAAATGAATTTTTGAAAGCATTTATCAACCATGGCATATTTTCATGCATACACATACTTTCAAAGACATTTTAACATTATATATACCATACATTTCATGATTTGAAACTCACTTTTCTCATTTGCAATTCAAAAGTTATATTCTCTCATTTTCAAAATTAAGTGTTCTCTTGACATAACATTTTCTGTTGAAACTTCTGCACATCAATTTCATTGCATTTTCAAAGAGTTTCAACTTCATAAAATCATTGAGCACTTGTACTACATTTTGAGAATTGCTTACTTGAAAGAGAAGATCAATCTTAGTGATTGATACATTATTATACAACTTCAAATACTTGTAAAAAATTCAGATTATTGTGGAATTCCTTGTTATCAAGGATTGTTGGAAGCAAGAGAGTGATTAAGGGAGGATTGTTCTCTTATTTCACTTTGTATAGATCATAAGGGGATTGTCCTTATTGTTTGGTTTAGGAACTTGTGTATATTAGCTAGGATAAGCTTGTACAAAGTCCAAACAGATAGTAAAATTTCTTAGTGCGTAAAGGGACTAGAGTACTCTCTGATTGTGAGGGGAACCAGGATATATCGATGTGTCCTTTATTTTTCCGCTTTTTACCGCTTTCATCACTTAACATTCAATCGAAAAAATAATCTCACTTAAGTTTAAAACAAGAAAATTTTATACCCCACCTCTAAAGGACACCAACATTAGGGAATGCAAATGGTTGTTTCACATCAAAAGAAAAGATGATGGCTCTCTTGCTCGACATAAAGCTCTCCTTGTTGCAAAAGGCTTTACTCGATGTCATGGAGTATACTTCCATGAAACATTTTCCCTGGTGGTTAGGTATCAACAATCAAAATCATCCTTACTCTTGCTCTTGGCCACAAATGGACAATGCACCAACTCGATGTGAATAATGCATTTCTTCCATAATCTCTCTGAGAGCAAGTTTATATGAATCAACCACCTAGAATCAAGGATTCACAACATCCACACTATGTATACAAACTGCACAAAGCCATTTATGGACTTTGCCAATCACCCAGAGCATGTCATGATGCACTAAAGAGTTTCATGTGTCCTACGAATTTTCATGTAGCAATAGTGATCCATCTCTCTTTATTTATGAAGCTTCGGGTATTCTTTCTTCCTTTCTTTTTTATGTTGATGACTTACTCCTCACTGGTAACAACAACCACTTTATGCAAGAACTCGTCTCAAATATATGTAAAAAAATCTCCTTAAAGAACATGGGAGTTCCACACTATTTTCTTGGCAGAGAAATCATTCCCACTAACTAAGGAATATTTCTTTCTCAACACAAGCATATTAAAGACATCCTACAACAGTTTAATATGGAGGGAGCCAAGTCTTCACCTGCACTACTTTTCGCTACAACCACACTTCAACTCCATGATAGAACTCCATATGCTAATACTACAAAATATAGAAGTATTGTTAGAGCTTTTCAATATCTCACTCACCAGACCCGACATATCATTCTCCATAAATAAACTTGCACAATTCGTGCACAAACCCACCACTCTTCATCTCCAATATCTCAAAAGAATTTTACGATATCTCAAAACCACAATCAATTATGGCATTCTTTTACAGCCCACGACCACACACAATTCCATTGCCTATATTTTAATGTTGACTAGGGTGGTAATATTGATGATCTCACCTCTACTTCAGCTTACATAATCTCTTTAGGTTTGAACCCCATCATTTGGCTCTCTAGAAAACAACGAACAATAACTCGTTCATCCATAAAAGTAGAATATCTTGTTGTTTCTACTGCAACATATGAAATCATGTGGCTCAATAATCTTCTTGGTGAACTTTGGGTTCCTATGTCAAATCTACCAAAAATCCTTTGTGATAATGTTGGCGCCACTTACTTATGTGTCAATCCTATTCTTCACTCTTAGATGAAACACATCTCTATGGACTACCATTTTGTATGCGAACAAGTGCAAGAAAAAAATACATGTCACCCATATTTCAATCAGAGATCAATTTGCTAACATCCTCACCAAACCTCTTGCAACAGTCAAATTTAATGATATTTCATCCAAAATAAAAGTTATTGATAATAACTTTATCTTGAAGGAGCATATTAGAGGATAATTAACATGTGCTGAAAATATTTGTAATTATTATTTATATAGCAACATATTAATGATCAATTGTAGATGGTTCTTGATCATCATTATCAATTATAGTCATTAAAAAATTGATTTATTTGTTTCTTTGTAAGATCTTTGTACTCTTTGTACGTGGTTATCATTAATATTGATTCAAACCTTAATGTTATGCTATTATTATATATGGGGTTTAGTTTATGCAGGAAAACACTTACTACATAGAAATTAAAATTCTTAGTTTTAACGTGAAAAAAAGAAAAACATTGTTGATATGATGTGAGGGCCTAGTGAAATTCAATAAACTCAATAACATAATCACTCTTTAAATAAGTGTAGTTAGTGCCTTAACTCAACTAATAAGTAAAACTCTATGTGACTCAACTCTCAATGAGAATACCAAAACTTAAAAACAAAAATTCAACTTAAAAAACTAGTCAATTTGGTGAAAGACACTATGACTCAAGTACTACAACAGACTCTTGAAATCACTGAAAATAGGTTTCAATACAAGTGGGGGTTTCAAAATGAAAAGCAACTGTGTAAATAGCAGTGGAGAGAGCAAGACATGTTCATCAAAATCCATGCCCCTATCACGTGGTTTAGGGCCCTTCCGTACAACTTTTCTTTAATGCTCTATCACATACGTAAGGCTGCCCACGTGACACCCCATAGGTTTGGCACAGTAGCAGGGATGGAAATTGGAATGGGCCTGTACTGTCCACAAATTCTCTAATTTAGGTACTCCTATTGTTTTTCTTACCTTTTATGTCTCAACAAAAGTATTTATAGAAAATAAATTTGATTTAAAAGAAAATGATTCATGGGTATTTTTAATTTTATGGTAGGTTTTTGAATAATTGTGTCCCTATTCGATTAAATGTTTCCTTAATTGATTTGAAGGTGTTGCGAATGAATCTTAGTATTTTGAGAGTTACTTTTATATTTTTACATTAAAAACATCGCTCAAACATGTATTAGGCGCGGGATCAGATGAGCTTTCACATTTTTGATCTTTAACAACTTTGAAGCGTCAAGTTTTCTTATTGTATTCAACATTGATTTAACACTTCATTTGAAACTTGATTCTTTCAAGTAATGAGACTTGAGATAACTTCTTTGATCAGACCTCGTCGTCAAAGATTGTTGGACAGATGTCATCAAAGACATCACCGAAAGTCGTTTAGCCTTAGGTATTGTCGTTAAGGATGACAATGAGTATCCATGGTGACGGGTACGAGTCTCCCGCTAGCCGCCCCTTTTAGTAAATATGATACATATATACACTCCATATTCGTGCGAGTATTCACCATATGGGTGTCCGTAGATTTTGTGATACCCATGTGTATTCACAGATATCTATGGATACTATTAATTAAATATTTTTAACATATAGATTTAATTAAATAATTTTTTTTATTTTTTTTAAAAGCAAAAAAAAAAACTTTCGAATTAAACACATAAAAATAATAACAAAAATATACCAAATTCATTTTATTTTTTCTTTTATTAAATACTTATACTAAATTCAACAAAATAATAATAGATTCATATTCAATATAATAATAATAATGATAATAATGATGATAATAATAATAATAATAATAATAATAATAATAATTATTATTATTATTATTATTATTATTATTATTATTATTATTATTATTATTATTATTATTATTATTATTATTATTATTATTATTATTATTTCATATTTAACATAATAATAATAATAATAATAATAATAATTTTAGATTAAACAAATTAATATTTAAATAAGTTTGCTTATTATTAACGAATACAGATACCCACCAGTACGGGTACCATCAAATTTATATTTGTGCTTGTAAAGAAACGGGTATCTAAATATTTGTTTATTTTACCATTGGATATCCATTAAGCTATTCAACTCGTACATGTAACGAGTTTTACCTGCGAGTACCCACGGGTACGAGTTTTTTTGCCATCCGTAGTTGTCATTATTTAAGTGGCTTGATATTTGATCTCACCTTGATCATTGAACTTTCGGGATAGATAAAGACTTCATATATTTTCATAAGACATAAGATGTTGTCATCATCAAAACCAACAAGGTCATCTAACAGTTGTAGATAGTTGTATCTGCAAGCACATAGATTCATAATTAGATCTTGTAATGTTAACATCAAACGAGCATTGCAAGGATTCACATAGCACTTCAAACCACATTGATTGTGGCACTTCAAGGATGCACATTGTAACGCCCCAAATTATTTTATTTATTTTTCATAATTTAATTATGTGATTTTGTGCATTTGTATGTGTTGATTAGTGTTTAATCTCTTTGAGCTACCCTTGGTATGGGTGCTGACCTTAAGAATGGACTTTAAGGTGTTGGGGTGTGTGAGCAATAGAGTGGAGATTGGTGGTGTGGTGAGTAAAACTAATTAGATTGTATTAGTTAGTAACTATTTATTTAAATAATATAAGGTAAATATTATTTAGATTAAATATTTATTATTATTATTGTTATTATTTTAATTAGTTGGGATTAATAATAATAATAATAATAATAATAATAATAATAATAATAATAATAATAATAATAATAATAATAATAATAATAATAATAATAATAATAATAATAATAATAATATAGAATAAGGGAAGTTGAGGGATAAAAGTGGTCAGTACATGAAAGTTTGGAGAAAAGAGAAAAAAAAGAGTTAAGGCAAGGAGGAAGAAACACCATTGTTAGAGGTAGAAGAAACTTTGCAAAAACTCTAAAGTAAGGATGGAGTTCTAATTATCTAAGGGCAGTATAATGGTGATGGTGGGTAGATCATGTATATGCTTGGTTTGTGTTTTCTTCTCTCTATGCTATAATCATTGTTGCAATTGTATAATTGTGTTTCGTTGATGAGTTTGGTTAAAATTAGATGATGAGGAATTGTATGAACATGATGTATGTTGATGTTGGATTAATTGGTATGGGTCATGCAATTGTATGTTTTTTTGATGATTTAGATGTGTTAGAATGTTATATGATGATGTTGTGATTGATGAATGAATGGTGAAGTGTGTAATGTTATTGTGGGAATCATGCATTGATGGAATTGTTGATGGCATGATGTTGTATGTGTGTTGTTGTGGATTGTTGTGAGTCAGAGTCAGAACTTGAAGATATGAGCTTTTTAGAAAAAATTGGAGTTTTGTGACTTTTATAAAAAAAAAAGTGATTTTTAAGTAAAATTATGTAATTTACATGTCGTATGAAAAAGGGGTTTTTGGATGAAGAGAAAAGGGATTTTTCATTTTGAAAAATAGCAGAAAAGTGCTTTTGCTAATAGTGTAATCGGTTACCAGGATTTGGGTAACCGGTTACACTACTTTGAAAAAGCGTATCTGAGCAAAATTGTGAGGGTGTAACCAGTTATCTGATTTATGATAACCGATTACACTGAGTGAAAATTGTGTGGCAATGAAGTGGTTACAGGGGTGTAACCGGTTACGGCTTATGGTGTAACCGGTTACACTGGGATTAATTTTTAGAAAACTTCTAAAATCATATCTTAAGTTTCAGATGTCCAATTCGAGTGTCGTTCGAAGCGTCGGGAAGCTGACGTGACGAAGTTTATTCTAAAAATGGTTTATGTACTAGAAATTGAATAATTTGATGTTTGATGGTGTTAAATGCATTGTAATGCTTATGATGTGATGTGACATAATTGTGAATGCATTGTTGTTGGTTGCTATATTGCTATGTTGTTATTTCTGAACTGTTGTAACATGTGTTGGTGCATGGTGGCCAGTATTGGCGGAGTACATTGACTATGGAGGTGTTGGTCATTGTGTTTGGTGTTGTTGTTGCATGTATAATATGTTACATGCATTCATGTTGTTGGATAATGGTCTGTTGTTGGTGAGCCTCAATCCCAGAAGGTGGGGATTAGGTGCGAGTAGCTGATTTCGGAGGTGATGGAATCAGTCAAGCGTTATCAGTGGTGATGGTAATAAATTGGTGAGCTATGATCCTAGGAGGTGAGGATCAAAGCAGTGAACCTGGTTGTTCACGTATTGGTACCACATGTATTGAGTCGATTTGTTGAGTCTCATTGCATTGCATATTGGTTTTGTTGTTATTTTGCTGGTTGGTTGTTGTGTTGATTGTGTGGAAGTGTGTTATGGAATGGGTGATGTGCATGTGATAATCTAATACTTGTTTATTATCATGCTTTCCTTTATATAATTACGATATCTCACCCCTTCTATTTGAATGTTGCCTTTACATGGGCATCATGCTGATAACTCGCAGTAGAGGCGTTGATATGGGTTGAAGATGGAGTCTTCCTTTTATTTTTAGAGTCGGTGTCTGCTCTGATGTGTAACACCGGGGAATGGAACACTTTTATGTCATTTATTTTTATTGGAGATTATTTGGATATTTCCTAAGTTGTTGTTAATTATGTCTACTTTAAACATGTTGATGCTTTGAATCATTAAATTGTCAAGTTGTTGATGTTTCCGCTGCCATATGTGTTGATTTTCCAAACATGTTTTATTGTTGTTATTATTAACAATTTTTAAAATAATTATATGTTACATATCATGAAGTATGAGCAGGCTTTTGGTGAAATGTGACATCCTAAATGTTTATGTTTTAAAATTACTCTGATAATTATTATAAATTACTCGGGAGATTTAGGGTGTTACACACACCTTGAAGTTGCATGTCCCTAATGCAGTGAGATGGAGAACCCCAATATGATTGTGTTGCTTGTCTTATTGATTTCGTTTTGTTTTGTTTATTGAGTCTCCTTTATGATTGCACATCTCTTAATCAAGTTTTAAACAATTCCTTTTTTTTATCATGCATAAGTCAATTTTTATATTTGAGTTTAATCATGATGTTTTTAATCAACTGGTTGAGTTAGTGGAACAAGAACCATATGTGTTATTGGTTCAACTTAGGTGGAAAGAAAAATCTCAAAGTATTTTAAAAATCATGAAAAATTGAGATTTTGTGTGCATGATTCGAATCATGTATATATCCTCACTCGAATCAAATTGAACATAAGCAAAACAAACTTTTTCAAAATCTCGAACTCGAACCACTATTTTAATTTATTTCGAATCAGAAAACTTTGTGACTAGAATCACAAAATTCACTTTGTAGCTCCGATTTTAGTGACGTAACCACTACCGCATTTAATGCTACTTTCTGATTTCTAATATTTATCCTATGATGCTTAGAAGGAAGGGAAAGATATCTCAAACTAACCCTGCTCGCAAATATTTTTCTTATAAATTCTAAGAGATCTGGAATCGGGGGTTGGTTATACTAAGGGAAACTATTAATACTCTGAGTATTTATAGTACTCTATAGGAATCTTTATTGTATATTTCTACTATTGAATTACTTACTTGCTTAGGTTTGTTTTGCTGTTTGAAAAGGAAAGTTTCTCCTTTGTGAGGACTGAGGAAATGTTTTTGTTGCTTTATGGTTTTCTATTGTTTTTGGTAGACACCTAGACCTACAAGTTTTTATTTTCATTAGCGCGCTCGCTAAGATTTCACAATCTTATGCCTATGTATTCTCAAAAAGCAAACTGAGAAATCAGAGCATTCGTAGTTCCTCCTAAATCTATGGGAGGGAATTGTTTTGTGTCTTGTTCAAATCCCAAGATTGAAGCTAAAAGAGTATTTGTGTCTTGTTCAAAGCCCAAGATTGAAACTAAAGGAGTATTTATGTCTTGTTCGAAGCCCAAGATTGAAGCTAAAAGTTTGACTGAGAGAGAATTTGTCATCTCTAAAGGAAGATATCTCACATATCCATCACAAACATTGAAGAAATGATTATAAGGGAAGTTGTTTTAACTGGGATGTGTGGAATCCAGTAATGCCATGTCTTCCTTTATAGGAGAAGTGAAATGTCATGAAGGAAGAAGCTTTAAACTTGGACTTTGAAATATCCAAAGCAATGCCACCTCTTTCTTCATGAGTTTTGACATAAGGGAAGAAGCTTTTAACTTGGACTTTGAAATATCCAGAACAATACCACATCCTCTTTCATGAGTTTTTACATAAGGGAAGAAGCTTTTACTTGGACTTTGAAATATCCAGAGAAATGCCACATCCTCCTTTATGATTTTTGACATAAGGGAATAAGCTTTTAACTTGGAATTTGAAATATCCAGAGCAATGCCACATCTTCCTTTATGTAAAACATATTGGTTTGAATGTTTTGATTTGATTTAAAATGTGATGTATAGAAGGGATATCCTCCTACAGAGAGGACTCATAGTCTCATCTGTGGGGATGTTGAATTTTGTGCCTTGATCAAAGCCCAAGGTTGAAGCTAAAAAGATGAAAACTGACTCAACTGAGAAGTCTTATATGTGTCTTGTACAAAGCCCAAGATTGAGGTTGACTGGGGAAATCATTATATGAAGCCTAAGAGGAGGCTGGGGGAATTTAAGTGGAGACTGACTCTTGCTAAAGATTAGAAGAGAATTTAAATACCACAAGGGCTTTAATTCTTCTGGAGATTTGTTGATTGTAAACTGACCCTGGATGGGGATTGTTAAGTGAAAGCCAACCTTTGTTGAGGATTAAAAAAGGCTTAAAGATGAGATTGAATGTTCTAGAGGTTTTCACTCTCCTAGGTTTTGTGTATTAATAAAGCTGACTAGGACCCATCATATGCTTCTAGGAAGCATGTGGTCCTTGTATGAAGCCCAAAAGGAGGTTCGGGATTGAGACTTTCCAAGTCTAAAAAGAGTTCAAGAAAGGTTTCACCAGGAAATAATCCTTTTTTTGTTGAATTGTTCCAGGGTTAAAAGGGTTTAAAGAAGAGGTTTCACCGGGAAATAATCCTTTGTTTAATGAAGTGTTTCAAGGTTAAGTAAATTGAATAAAGCCTAAGAGGAGGCTAACTGTATTGGGGAGAATAACTCTTTCATACACGATGGAACTAGTTGTTTGAACTAAGTTACTATGATTGAGAGGATCCTGTTGCTTGAACTAGTCTAAACTAAGGATGATCTAAATGCTAAGGGAAACTTAACAAGATATGCATAAGTATATATACATATATATAAACAAGTATATAAGCAAGTATGAATTGACTTTAAAGAGGTGGTAGGTATTACACTCTGGATAGAGGCCCAAGTGTATTGGGATTGATTAAATGTTTCCTTTAAGATTGAATTAGGGCTTTGAGAAATTTAAGAAAGTTTTGAAATGATTTTGTATTTGAATTTGAAGATGACTTGATCTTAAGTAGGAGAGAAGCAAAGGTGTTGGGTCTTACACTCTAGATAGAGGCCCGGATGATTATTTGTATCTTGTACAAAGCCCAGGATGAATGAGGCTAAAAGAATTTCTATTTACAAAAGGGTGTTGGGTCTTATACTCAAGGAGAGGCCCAGATGATTGAGAAGATTGATGCTAGGTATAGATTGAATTTGAAAGATTGAAGTTTGAAGTTTTGAAAATATGAGGGAAATTTTGAAAATAGAAAGAGGGATGAGACTTACACTCCTAGCAGAGTCCAAAATGATGGTAATTGATTGAAAAATATAAGAGGGACTTATATTATGGCAGAGACCCTGACTTATTAAGTTTTAAAAAAAAGAATGTTGGGGCTTATACTCAGGGAGAGACCCAGATTATTTGAAAAAAACACAGTTGTTTTGAAAACTGAGAGGAGGGACTTATACTATAATAGAGAACCTAAAAATGTTTATTTGTGTACAAAGAGATGAAACTTACACTCTATTAGAGGCCTATGATTTGTTGTGAAAATAGTGATCGCACCGTGATTTTGAAAAGCGCAATGGGACTTATATTGTAGTAGAGGCCCAGAGAATTGGTTTATTTACAGAGAGAATTATGTCTTACACTCTAATGGAGGCCCAAGGATATGAAAATGAATTTTTGAAAAGGTTGAATCAAGATGAAAAACCCTAATTTCATTTTTAAAATATTTTTCAAAAGAAAAATCAATAAAAAATGGTATAATTATCAAAATGAATCCATTAACCATGTTATGAACTATGATTAAGGTTTATAAAAATATGTTTTATTCACATGAATATTTGAAATCAAATTGGTTTAAGAAACATCAAGAAAAGAGATCTAATTATATTTAAATCATTTATTTTCTTATTTTATTTTTAAGAAAACCCTAAAAATGTTTATTAACTTTGATTTATTTAATTCCAAAGATTTTCTTTTATTTTAAAATACACTTTGATCTATTTTTCTAAATATTGTATATATATTGTACATTCTTATGAACTTTAGTTTGACCTAATCCTTGATTCTCATGTTCATTTCCATTACTTGATGATTTTAATTGAAATACTTCTTTGTCTTAATGTTCATATTATTGATCTTACTTTTTCTTGTTTATGAGCATGATTTGATTGATCTATGATGTTCTTCCATTGATTAACTTTTGATAACCATTATGTTTTCCATGTTCATATTAATTTCATTATTGAACCATGTTTATGCACACCTTTCATTATATTCATTCCTTGTATATTCACATGCTAATTATCTTATCATGCCTTTAATCCTATTTGTTTATCATATATATACTTGTGAATCCATTGTACATAATCCAAGAGAAAGAATTTACTTGAAAAATCCCCAAGAAGCTCTCCATCCTTCCTACAAGGATCATCAACTTGATACTATTTACCAGTGTGGCAGAGATACGTTCAACAACAACATATTTAGTCCCCAAGCAAGTGGCAGTGATCTCGTGTTGAGGAACTAGTCTTCCAATCTTGTTCTCTCCCCATAAAAAGTCAAGTCATGTTGTCGGTATTTTCATTACATACAGCACAACAAATTCATATACCATGCATAGAAAGAGTGTTCATCCTAATTTACATTTATCATAGGTCGTGTTACCATCAACATACTACCATGTGCCAAAAGTCCAACCTAACTTGGCAAATAGATGAAGTCCAACTTGGCATCATCCAATCATATTATTGGTTGTGTCTATTTTTATCTCTTGTTGCATCCAATGCTATTCCTGAATATCTTTGTTTCTTAGCATCATCCAATGTTATTCTTGGATATGTTTTTCTACTTCTCTTTTACATCCAATGTTGTCTTGGATATCATACATCCTTTACATCCAATGCCTTCTTGGATATTATTGTTCATTTTCATCTAATGTTATTCTTGGATGTTTTTGCCTGTCTCTTTTAATCCAATGCCATTCTTGGATCTCTACCTTGCTCACATTCATCTAATGCTATTCTTAGATTTTGTTTACCTTTCATTCAAAGCCAATATTGGATGTTTCGTGTCTTTTCATCCAATGTCACTCTTGGGTCCCTACCTTGCTCACATTCATCTAATGCCATTCTCAGATTTTGTTCATCTTTCATTCAAAGCCATTATTGAATGTTTGGTGTCTTTTCATCCAATGATATTCTTGGACACCTACCTTGCTCACGTTCATCTGATGCCATTCTCATATTTTGTTTACCTTTCATTCAAAGCCATTATTGGATGTCTGGTGTCTTTTCATACAATGTCATTCTTAGATCTCTACCTTGCTCACATTCATCTGATGTCATTATTAGATTTTGTTTACCTTTCATTCAAAGCCATTATTGGATATCTGATGTCTTTTCATCCAATGTCATTATTGGATATCTACCTTACTCACATTCATCTGACGTCATTCTCAAATTTGTTTACCTTTCACTCAAAGCCATTATTGGATGTCTGGTGCCTTTTCATCCAATGTCATTCTTAGATCTCTACCTTGCTCAAATTCATCTGATACCATTCTCAGATTTTGTTTACCTTTCATTCAAAGCTATTATTGGATGTCTGGTGTCTTTTCATCCAATTTCATTTTTGGATCCCTACCTTGCTCACATTCATCTGATGTTATTCTCATATTTTGTTTACCTTTCGTTCAAAGCCATTATTGAATATCTAGTGCCTTTTTATTCAATACCATTTTTGGGTGTTTTGATTTCATTTTGTATCTAACGCTGACTTGGATATCATACATCCTTTACATCCAATGCTTTCTCAGATATTCATATTGTTACATCTTACATCCCATGCCACTATTGGATATTTTTATCACTCTTTCCAAGTATTACTAGATACTCTTTGTCACCTTGACGGATTTCCATAATATCTTATATATCCTCAGTTGTTACTTATTCCCCAGAATTTTTTACCCCGCCTTTTTCCCTAGTGGAATTCTATCTTGTTGGCCTGTCTCTTGTGATATCATCCCCCACAGAACTCAGAGTCTTGCATCCATATCGTAAGCATCTTTTTGGTATCTTAGGGCCAAAAGTTGTGCATGTTTGTACTTAAGTCTCTTCAATCATATTAGGACGAAGATTTCAATCTTCATATCTCCAGATTGAAGAAATTTAAATAGGGGCATCTGTCATACCCTAATTTTTACCCCTAATATCATACCTCGATTTGCATCATTTACATAGCATCAACCATTTTATGTGTGTGTTTTATGCATCACTAACCCTTATTAATAATATCATAAAATATGTGTTTTGCTTGCTTTATAAGTTAGGGTTTGCATCAAGGTGATCGAGCTGATGATTAGCCAAAGATTTGTGTGATCGTCAACTCTACAATATGATCAAGAGTCTCCTTACATAAATAATCAAGTGCAAGATTCCACTAATGCCATTTCATTAAGCTCTAGTTCATCAGATGCACCCAAATTAGGGTTTTTGACCTAATTCAGCATGGGGTTGAATTTTTAAGCAAGGCATGATCCTACACTCCAAGACATGATTCAAGGACCTCAAGTATATCATATCATCCCATTCATATGTTTATATTGATTCAAGAAACTTGATCCATTGACAAATGAAGAATTCAAGTTCATATGGAAAAAGTCAATTGTTCATCAAAGTCAAAGTTTGACTTTTGAGATTTTTGGTCAAACATGGACTCCACAAGTTAAAGATCATGAAAATATGATGAATTCTTGTATTTGATCATGATTAATCAAGAAAAATCAAGAAGATATTCAAAGTTGGTGAAGTTAGGGTTTTGAAATATTTTTAAGTTACAAAATTTTGTGATCAAATGCCCTACTTTCCAAGACCATAACTTTTTCTTCAAGCAATCAATGGAAGTACTTAAGGACTCATGTTAAAGATGGTATTACATACTTCAAATTTGTGAAGAGTGGAATCAAAACCATTTACCAATTGGAAGTTATGATTTGTCAAAGTTGGGATTTTTCAAAGATGTGAAAGTGCCAACACTTAGAAATTTTTCCAAGTATGCATCAGTGAAAAGTTCAATTTTGTTGACCATTTTTCTCATTGAATCAATTTTATTTTTTCCAAGTGATCAACATTAAAGTTGTAGTATTTGATCTTATATTTCTAATGATACCAAGAGCATGGAATGATATTGCTTGAGCATTAAGTTATGGTGTTGCAAAGTGACCATGGTGAGGCAATTTAAACCAAGACAGATTTTCACAAGAATATACAGTCAGATTTTACACAATTTCAAGGACACTTTTGGCTACTTTCTGATCATTTTCAAAGCTTTTCATCAACTAGAAACTTGTTCCATACCACAAAATCTTCACATTAATCTTAAATTTTGCAAGAATTGATCTTAGTTCATCATGGAAAAGTTCAATCCAAAGTTCTAACTTGAAGTGATTATGGGCATTACATGAGATTATGCTTTAATCATGTTGACTTGTTTTTGAAGTCATGTAGCTAATTTAAACACCATACATAGTTGGCATGTATTGTAGATTATGTGAGGAAAAAGTCAATTAGGAGCTATAAAGCAAAAAGTCCATTTTATACCTTCAACCATTTTTATGGTTTTGATCCAAAGTTCACAAAACATAGTTATTGTTCAATGCACAACTTCAGATCATTTTCACTATAAAAGGAGACTCAAATGCATCCAAAAACACACCAAAACTTCTCTAAACCTAAGAATCACATTGCTCCAAAATCTCAAAATTTTCAAAGTTGTCAAAATCTCAAACTTGGCATTCTCTTGTTTAAACACTTTACACCCATTCCAACACTTCAAACACCTTCCATAAGAATTATAGAACTTGTCCAAAGCATTAAAACCAATTTGTAACTCCTCTAACACCTCCATCACAACCTCACTTTTTCACATTGCACTTGGATTCAGTTAGAAAAATTCATACACTTTCAAGACCAACCAAGAATTGCAACACGTTCCTGGGACATCATAGAAGTTGTAGGAATCATCAAACTACTTCTGGAAGTGCTCCAAGTGCAAGAACCATTTCTTACTTTTGAGGTAAACTTTCATTTCTCAAACTCATAGTTAGAGGCATCATTTTTTATCATTCTTATTTCTAAAATACTTGTCACAATGTGAGGAATGAAAATTCCAACATGTTTGCCATTTATTTTTGCTCATCATCATTTAATTTCATTTTTAGTTTTTTAAGGTTTTATGGTTTTTGTTTAAATTCATGAACTACACTTATAATAAATAAAATCCAATTACATATTTAAATCTCTCATCCTATATTCAAATTTCTTGTTTTGTATATTATTCGTTTTTTTGCATTAAATGAAAATCCATCAGGTTTGCCCTTGTGGCAAGGTTTTCTTTTGGTGAAGTAATGGTCTTGGATTCAACCCATGCTGGCCTCATTTTTGCCCATTTTCACTCTTTTCTCTTTATTTCTTCCTCCTTTCCTCCTCTCTTTCTATTTTATTTATTTATTTTTCTTTTTCTCTTTATTCCATTTATCTTTTATACTTTTTTTATTTATTTTTTATTTTCCTTTTATCTTTTATCATTTTATTTTATTTTTTAATTTATTTCTTTAAACTTATTTTATTTTTTAGTTTCTTCTTATTTATTTTATCACTTACTTATTTACTTTTTAAACTTTCTTTTATTTATTCCTTTAATAAACTTTATCTATTATTCAAAATTTTTATCTAATTATATTTAAATAATTTATTTTCTTATTTTATTTTTAAGAAAACCCTAAAAATGTTTATTACCTCTGATTTATTTAATTCCAAAGATTTTCTTTTATTTTAAATAACACTTTGATCTATTTTTTTAAATATTTTATATATATATATATATATATATATATATATATATATATATATATATATATATATATATATATATATATATATATTGTACATTCTTATGAACTTTACCTTGACCTAATCCTTGATTCTCATGTTCATTTTCATTATTTGATGATGTTAATTGAAATACTTCTTTGTCTTAATGTTCATATTATTGATCTTACTTTGTCTTGTTTATGAGCATGATTTGATTGATCTTTTAATTTTTAGTTTCTTCTTATTTATTTTATCACTTATTTACTTACTTTTTAAACTTTCTTTTATTTATTCCTTTAATAAACTTTATCTATTATTCAAATTTTTATTTTTTAGATCTAATTATATTTAAATAATTTATTTTCTTATTTTATTTTTAAGAAAACCCTAAAAATGTTTATTACCTCTGATTTATTTAATTCATAAGATTTTCTTTTATTTTAAAATACACTTTGATCTATTTTTTTAAATATTTTATTTATATATATATATATATATATATATATATATATATATATATATATATATATATATATATATATATATATATATATATATATATATATATATATATATATATATATATATATATATATATTGTACATTCTTATGAACTTTACCTTGACCTAATCCTTGATTCTCATGTTCATTTCCATTATTTGATGATGTTAATTGAAATACTTCTTTGTCTTAATGTTCATATTATTGATCTTACTTTGTCTTGTTTATGAGCATGATTTGATTGATCTATGTTGTTCTTCCATTGATTAACTTTTGATAACCATGATGTTTGCCATGTTCATATTTATTTCATGATTGAACCATGTTTATGCACACCTTTCATTATATTCACTCCTTGTCTATTCACATGTTAATGATTTTATCATGCCTTTAATCCCATTTGTTCATCATATATATACTTGTGAATCCATTGTACATAATCCAAGGGAAATGATCTTTTGTTGATTTGTTAGTCATTCATATGCATTTGTACATAACTGTTGTGTTCCTTACACTCCCATTATCTAAACCTTAATACAAACTTAGGACTTTTAAACACTTTCATTTACAAATCATTAGCCTTCCCAAGAGATAGCCATTAATCTCTTGTAAGCTTTAACTCTTCCTTCAAACCTTTTCATAGAGATGGTCATCAATCTCTTTACAATCTCTAACTCTTCCTTCAAACCTTGTCACAGAGATAACCATTAATCTCTTTATAACCTTTAACTTTCCATTCAAATCCCTTCGTAAGAGATAGCCACTATCTCTTCTCCTAAACAATCAATCCTCACAAGCTTTGGTTTCAAGATTTTCACATGTGGTTCCACGAACTACGGGCGCTCTAATTTCTCAAGTTCCTTTTGAGAATACGTAGGCACAAGGTCCCAATCCTTGGCGAGCACTCTTTTTCTTTTTCGCCCTTTCTTTTTTACCCTTAGTTCTCTGAACTATGATTGCTCTGACTTCCTATTAAGGATATGTAGGCATAGGATTGTGAGATCCTAGCAAGCCACCTTTTTCTTTTTTTCTTTTTTCTCTTTCTTGCCCATCCTTACCTTTAGCAAACAATTTTAGCCAAAACACAAATATTTTAAGTGGTTTCTGTAGAGTACTACAAATGCTTAGGATTCTAGTACCTTCCCTTAGTATACCCAACCCTTGTACCTTTGATCTCTCTTTGCTTAGCTTTAGGCATTGCTTTTTGCTTTGCATTTTTACTTAGGTTTTTTTTCGATCTTTTCTCCCTTCCCTTGGAAAAATAAAAGTTTGATGGTGATATCATTGTTTTACGAGCCAAGCTGATCTAATAGCTTTGGTATCCAATTCTCACTGCACATCAACATGGTTGAATTTCGTTAAAAGCATAAGTCTTTATTTTCCCTTTAAAACTTCTGCTCACAATTTTGAAAAACCTCTGATATTCTAGTTTTAGAAAATCAGTCCTTTTTTTATAAGGGTTTATTCACCCCCTCTAGGCTATTTATCTACTCCATATTCTTACCTAAAACACCTTGTTATCTCTAGAACATGGTGACTTTGATAATGTTGGGGATTTAATTGCTAATAGCATCAAAAACTCAAACATTTCTGCTATGGTTCTAGAACAATTTCGCATCATAATCCTTTTGTGTAGTGATCAAGATGTAGTTCCCAAATCATTGATATTAGTATGAAACCTAAAGCACCAACTAACAAATCATACTTTTATAAGCTAGTGAGAGAACCTTTTACACGACCTACAATAGAGCAACCTCTGGAGGCTTAAAGTATGGAGTATGAGCAGCAAGTTTCCCAACATAACCACTCTACCTATGCCTTAGGTTTGAGGAGTTGGGTGGAAGATATGTCATTTAGGCTCCTCACTGACCCTCTCATTACGATCTCACAAAGAGAAACTTTATCTTAACTTGATCATTTAACTTTCTTGACAAATAAACACTTTGCATAATTTCGTTTGACATAAGGTGTTGTCATCATCAAAACCAACATGATCATCTAACAACTGCAAAAAGTTGTAAGTGCAAGCACATAGATCCACATTCTTCCACTTTTTGATGATAACAACACATCTCTTAGGGAGGTCATATAAAAAATAGATGGATAAAAGATTTAACTGGTTAAACTCCTTCTCACAAATACATAGAGTAAAGCCTAGTTCCCTTGAGAGTATACTTCTCCCTTTTGATATTATCAAAAAACAGAAAATTAAAAAGATAAATAAAAGGCAAAAGCACACAAATTACAAATAATCATTTAAGAAAAAAATATAAACTTAATTTCCAAACAAAAGTATCATTTTATTAGCAGGGAAGTGATTGCAAAAAAGTAAAGGTACTTAATGAAAAGAGCAAGAAAACAAGCAACAAGCAAATAAAGCAAGCCAAAAGGACTACTCAATATCCTCATCATCATCACTAAAAAACTCAGGCGATAATGGTATTTCGGTTACATCAAGCTTTTGCGCTAGGTAATCAATCTTCTTATTTGTACAGTTATGCACTTTGATATGGCGTTGATGATGATTTCACTATGAAGAGTTCAAGGGATCTCATAATAAAAGTCCTATAAATTTGAAGCTTTACTACAAAAAATAAATATGATGACACCCATTTCACCACGGTTCATTGAAGGGCTGTGGTGACATCTTGAAAATTAGGCATCACCATTTTACTTATTTTTTAATTAAAAATAATTTACATTTTACCACAGTTGGATAAAGCAACCGTCGAGAAATCTTGTAAAGTTCATGGGTATGAATCTCAACACTAAAAAAATTATGATTTCTTAATATTATAGTGTCCTGTTTCTTTTTAATTTCTTTTTAAACTAAATACAAACTTAGATGTCACCACTGTTGGATATGTCAATCGAGTGATATGTTTTTCCTTTTTTTTAAATGATAAAAAGTTAACGCTTTGATAAAATTGAATTAAATAAATGGGATATCACTACAGTTAAATTATCCAACTGCAGTGAAATGTTATATTCTTATTCAAGAAACTCAGCTTACTTTATCATGTCTATTCAATTTTCATTGCATTACGAAACACACACTCAGCGCTTAGGAAAACCATTTGAACCCTAACAATCTTTTTGTTTCCATTAATGAAGAGAGCCTTAAACATGTTTCCTCTCACCTCGTTCATCATTGTGTCATCTCCATTTCTTAACCATCATATATTTCCAACCTAGTCTTTCACTAAACATGGAAAAAAAACTCCATCAGTATTACTTCGGGTTGTACAAGGCACTAAATACGAAGTAAAATATGAAGGTGGAACACAAACCATACTTGCAAGAAGGAAGGACGAAACTCATGCCATTTAGTTATTTGACTTCTTCATCACATTTCTAGTACATAAAATACCTCGACCATGCATGTAATAGTATTGTTGTTGAGATATGTTATGACTATGTTGGTGTTGATGTTTAGTGCCTAAACCCTAAAGGTTTATTTGTTGTTGTTTGTGAGAATGTTAATGAAGGTTTTATATTATTTATTTTGTTGAGATATGTTATGGTTATGTTTTTGTTATTTTTGTTATGTTTATTGTGAATCTTGTGTATTTGGTAAATCCTGCAGGGCGAAGTTTAACAAAGGCAAGCAAAGAACACATGGATCCCTGGATTACATTCATACTGATCTTTGGGAGCCTGCAAGGAATCCTTCACACTCAGGTGCAAGGTATTTTCTATCCATCGTTGATGACTATTTCATAAAGCTATGGGTATTCATCCAGAAGACGAAGGATGAAACTTTTGAAAATTTCAAAAGTTGGAAGGTTCTTGTCGAAACTCAAACTGGAAGAAAGGTTAAGAGGTTGAGAATGGACAATAGCCTTGAGTTTTGTAACGAAGCGTTCGACAGTTACTGTGTTGAGTCCGGGATTGCAAGGCATAAGATTGTAGCAGATACTCCTCAACAAAATGGCTTAGCTGAGAGATTCAATCGAACAATCCTTGAAAAGGTTAGATGCATGTTGGTTAGTGTTGGATTGAAGGATGTGTTTTGGGCAGAGGTAGTTTCGACGGCAGCCTATCTGATAAATAGATGTCCCTCGAATGCCTTGGGAACAAAGACACCTAAAGAATTTTGGTCAAGACATCCACCTAGTCTCGACAGACTAAGAGAATTTGGCTGCGTAGCCTATGCTCACATTAGGCAAGACAAGGTTGAACCTAGAGCTATGAAATGTATGCTTATGGGATACCCTGAAGGAGTCAAAGCTTATAGGTTATAATTCCTAGAGCCAGGTCACAAGAGGTGTATCACCAGTCGAGATGTAGTTTTCAATGAAGTAGAGATGGCTTTCAAGAAAACTGATGATGTTGATGAAGAGCTAGAATAGGAAGAGATTCTTGTTGAGGTGAAGTATGTTGATGTTGAATTACATACTACAGATGAAGTTGAAGATGACAGAGAAGATGCTGTCGAAGATGAGGAGACTGATATTGGCTACCTGCTAGCAAGAGACAAGTCGAGGAGAGTCATCAAGCCACCTCAGATACTTGGGTATGCAAATCTTATAGCTTATGCCTTAATCTCTGCAATTGAGGTTCTAGACGAAGAACCTATAGACTATAAGGAAGTTATGAGGAGTCGAAAGAAGATTGGATGGAGGCCATGGATGATGAGATGAAATCTCTTCATGATAACAACACCTGGGAACTGATCAAGAAACTTGTTGGAGCCAGGTTAGTCAGCTGTAAATGGATTTTCAAAGTTAAGGAAGAAATCGAAGGAGTGACGTCGAAGAGATATAAGGCAAAATTGACCGCTAGGGGGTTCACTCAAAAAGAAGGTTTCGACTTCAATGATGTGTTCTCTCTTGTTGTGAAGCATAGATCCATTTGAATGTTGCTTGCCACGGTGGCCCAGTTCGACCTTGAACTGGAACAGATGGATGTGAAGAATGCTTTCTTGTATGGTGATCCAGATGAAACAATCCTTATGAGGCAACCTGAAGGGTATGTCGAAAAAGGGAAGGAAGATTATGTGTGCAAGCTGAATAGATCCTTATATGGACTGAAACAATCTCCTCGGCGGTGGAATAGGAGATTCAACAAGTTCATGGCACACAGAAGTTTCATTAGAAGTCAGTTCGACCACTGTGTTTACTTCAGATTTCGACATGGTAATTCATTTGTTATTTTGTTTATTTATGTAGATGATATTCTAATAGCAAGCAACAATGTTGAAGATGTAATGAGGGTAAAGGCTGAACACAATAAGGAGTTCGAGATGAAAGATCTGGGAGTTACATCCAGGATTCTTGGGATTGACATCCAAAGAGATAGAAAACAGTCGAAATTATGCTTATCTCAAGAGGCATACCTGTGGAAGATTCTCAAAATGTTTGGTGTGTCGAATTCAAAGCCTATTGTGACTCTGAGAAACCCTTAATTTAAGCTGAGTATAAATCAATTTCCCAACACTGATGTCGAAAGAACTTATATGAATAGCATTCCATATGCTAATATAGTGAGTTCTTTGATGTATGTTATGGTCTGTACTAGACCTAACATAGCTTATGCAGTAAGTCTTGTAAGCAGGTACATGGCGAATCCTGGAAAGGCTCACTAGCAAGCATTGAAGTGAATGCTAAGGTACATAAATGGGTCTCTGAATAGTGTCCTAATTTATTATGGATCCTTAGGTGAAGATAGTAAAGCAACAATTGAAGGATATGTCGACTCTGATTATGTAGGTTGTATGGATTCTAGAAAGTCTATTTCTGGATATGTGTTCACGATGTTTGGGACAACAACCAGTTAGAAAGCAACACTTCAGAAAGTTGTTGTCTTATCTACCACTGAAGCAGAATATATCTCCCTAACTGAAGTTATGAAGGAAGCATTGTGGCTTGAGGGTTTTGCAAAGGAACTAAAACTTCAAGGTCAAGTTATCATTGTTAAATGTGATAGTCAAAGTGCAATACACTTGTCAAAGAATTCAGCCTATCATGAGCGAACCAAGCACATTGATGTAAGGCTGCATTTCGTCAGAGGGGTAATCGAGCATGGAGAAGTTCAAGTGTTAAAGGTTTCGACAGATCATAATGATGCTGATATGATCACCAAGATGTTGCCCAGTTGCAAATTTTTCCATTGTATGCAGTTGATAAAGTTGCATGAAGAAAGCTAGTTTCTTGATGTTATAGAGTTAAATCCAAGATGGAGATTTGTGAGATATTAGATCGAAATCTAGAATGGTCGAAGTTTGTTCGCGAGTAATGCGTGTTGTAGTTGAAGTTTGTTCTAACATGCATTAGTCAATATTGCTAGGTTTCTTAGCATGTTGAATTGGGTCTTGCTTGTAAGTCCAATTATTTAAGTTAGCTTGTACCCTAAGTTAACTTGTAATGTGTAATTGTTAAAAAGCCCATTAGGTTAGTGTGTTAGTTTTCTTATAAATAGCATGCTAGTCTCTCAACTTGCATAAGGAAAAATAGGAAGATAAAATCCTAATTCAAGAGAGAGAGGTTATCTGTTATTCTTGTATACTTGTAATCTTGTTTGATAGATAAAGGAAAGAATAACAGTTTATAACTAATCCTTGTTGTTTTCCCTTGTTTTCTTTGTTAACCTTAACCCTTGTGTGTTTCTTGATCATATAGAAATCGTTTATATTTTGTTTCAAGATATCCTATTCACAACATAAACCATTTAGGTACATACATCATTTTTGTATAGAATCAAATAAATCATATGTTTATGGATTCTAGAACCCATATAGTTTGCGACTTACATCGAATTCTCAAAAAATGATTAAAACATACTTACCATCATGATAAAGAGATGGAAAAGTTTGTTATTTAGCACTGTTTATCCATTTGTGAGTAATTTTGAAATTATGGTTTCTATTATATTAATTTCCATATTTTACCAATACTAATTATGCTCGTGTTTATTCGTTTGTCATTGGCAATTGATCATCATTGTCCTCATCAAAATATGATAATTATGTTATGTTCCTTATCCAAGCCACTTGACCTAACTATGAGACTTTTAGTTCCCACCTAAGTTTATATTTTATGATACTTATAATAATATTTTCTTTGACTTTGTAATTAGTTTACTATGTATTAATTTTTAAATTGTTTTCAATATATAGACATGTGGAGAGAACCACTATGTTGAATAGAGTTTTAAAAAGACCATATTTTATACACCTTTGGTAAGTGTATTATTCGTGACTTTATTTTATCTATAATTATATGTGTGGTTATATATTTATGTGATGTTTACATTTTTAGACGAGGAAACGGTCAGGAGGATACAGGTGTGATTATTATGTAATGAAACACATGATAAATATTGTCTCTACCGATATTATTGATTCTTGGGAGTAGGTATATATATATATATATATATATATATATATTTATAATAAAGTTTTATTTTATATTTCAAATCAAGTGATCTTACATTTCCTTCAAGTTTTTATATAGATATTTAACAACATTAAATCATTCTCACCCTTCAATGAGATATATAAGCTAGACTGCCATTGATTATGTAAAATATGTTAGCAATATATTGGTTCAGATATAATAATATTTAGGATATTTTGGTACTATATGAAATCCATTTCGGGGCTTACATAGAATGTATAGTATTGTATACCCATTGTATGGCTGGAAATCGAATCTATGACCTATTGAAATTTCACCATGGTTGGTTGTCATGACTGTGGTGAAATGCAGTGCGCTAGATAGTTTCTCACCACTGTCACTCGCTTGTAATGAAAAATAGTACACTTACTATCACACCTTTCATTATCAAGGTCCATCACCCGTGGTGATATCATATATTCAACTATGGTGAAATGTACTTTTTGTAGTAGTAAAGATCCTCCTTGCTAAGGTGCTTGATGTTGCGATGGAGCATGTTGACTATAAGCTGGTTCTTTTGCTTTGGGAGGTTCCTTCACCTTCATTCCACCGTTGATGGTCATTCGTGTATACCCCGATGCATGTTTCCATATCCTTGTTAAGTTTCCCACTAACTAGTCCTCTTCAATATTGAAACGAATGTGCACTAAGATTTTCGTTATTAGGTCATCACATGGCTATCATGTATTCCCGTTTATCCAAAAATCCATCATGTGACATATCATTCCACTTTCCTAATGTGTTTCAACTTTGTTAGCTAATAACCAAGTCAAAACAACATTGGGTTTGGATACTTGCCCATGATTAAATTTTCTTGGGATGAGAATATGAGTTGCCACAAGTTGAATGGGGAGAACATCTGTGATTGTTCCATCCTTGTAGTTGAGTTTGAAATAAAAAATTCATTAGAGTGGGAAACATTTCTTTTGGGATGTTTGTCACATCCTGCGAAAAAGGGGCCGACAAAGACAGAAGAGTCGCCACCGTTTGTTATTTATCCCAAAGAGAGGGAAAGGAAACAATCAGAGAAAACCTACGAAAAAGGGAAAAGACAGGTCATCGCAACCAAATATTGGGTTCGGGGTCGGTTACGCAATGGGAAGGTATGAGCACCCATCACGACCTTTGTACTCAACGGGATCCACGCTTGTTGTCTATCTAAAAGGGTGTTAATCTATCAAAAGGCTGGCTCACAAGGACAAAAGGAAAGAAAAGAGACTCGATAGAGCATCGCCGCTCTATACCTATGTACTCCCTCGCGCAATGGGAAAGTCAGAGTCAACGTAGTTCGGAAAACTACGGGTGAAGGTGGGGAAGGTTGCTCGCCAAGACATCACCGTCTTGTGCATACATATCCTCATCTGGTATGAGAAATTAGAGCAAACATAGTTCGAGCTGACACAACCACAGATTGGTTCAAGTGTTTTAACTGAGTAGGGTAAAACCTTCATTCCAGCAGTTAGGTGTATTGCTGCTCGACCATTGGAGACTTAGGCATTACCTATTTGCGGTAGAACCAAGACTTAACACACTCTTTCTGAAAATGATTTTCAAACAATCCCGAGGGATAAAAAGGTTTGATATTTTGTTTTGTGTTTTTTATGAAGAAGTGAATTGAGTTAAGTTTGTAACTCATGTTGCACTAAAGACTATGACTTGAGAGCGAATGCGTCGCATATTGCCCAAAGGGCATACGCTAAACACTCTAGACAAATTGAGATGAGGCCCCCCAAATATAATTTCTCAAGTACTTAAGGCTCGTAGCGTACAACATTTATTATCCTTTATTAAGTGTCTTGAGAGATTATTAGATGAGAAGAGAAAGACACAAACTCTAAGGGGAACTGATCAACCCTAATGTTATCATGCAATGTGCTCCTAAAATCGGGATTGAAAAGGGAAATCTATCCTAATGTTATCATGCAAAGGATTGAGCACCTAATGTCTCTCCTACTCCCATCTTAAATAGAGGGACTAGGAATCCTAAGGGATCATGGCAAAGGACCAAGTAAACAACAGATAATCCAATACAGATAAAATGAGGGATGAGAATAAATTGACTTAAACAAGTCAATGCAAATGCAATAATTATATGCAAAGATGCAAAGAGGAGATATGAGGATCAAATGATGCAACAAAGACAGATGATCAAAATAAGTTGACTTTAACAAGTCAAAAAGAGTGAGATGAAATAGGAGAAGTAACAACTCCTACAACCATTCAAACATCTATCACTTACACAAAGGCTAAGCATAAAACAAAACCAAAAGACCATGATCAAAGAGAAGATGGGAGAAAGAAGCTTGGGCAACAAGAACATGAACATTATCTCAACCAAACATCCAACACTGGTCATGCAAAAAGAAAAGAACAAACAAGTGCAAGAAAGTGGCAAATTATCCAAGATAAACTCAAAGTGTGAATGTGAACACCAAATCATCTTGAATAAGAGCCAAAGCCAAAGGGGCAGGAGTGAAACCATAAGAAGAAAGTTCCAATCAAAGTTAGAAATAAGGCACAAACAAGAACCAAGTCAAGGCAAATGGAAGAACCAAAGTTATTTCTCAAATTCAAGACCTAGAGACAAGTGGAAATGCCTAACTTTTAAGTAACTTGTGAAACGAGTTACACAAGTGTATGACCTAAAAATCAAGAACCAGCACCTCAACCATGTTATAAACAAGTATTAAAACTCATGAGATGCACATGGGATCCATAAAAGTCATTTCCCAAAGGAACTAGGTCAAACTAGCTTGTATGAACATCTTTTGAGATGACTTGACTTGCAAGCTTCATCAAAAATAGGAAGATTGTTTAATAAAATCCAAGTAAAAAGCACAAAGTAGCTAGGTCTAAGGGCAAACAGAATCCAAAGTTTCATGGCCAAATTCATCTCAAGGCATCACCAAACAATTCAATTGTTAAGGATGATCCACCTTATCGAGCATATATCGAAGAGCACTCAAAGTCAACTCAAAGTCAACATAAAAATGATCAATGGCCATTCAAATGAAGACAACACCAAAAACACTTTTACTTGAAAAATTAAAATAAAATGGCAAATAAAGATAAAATCAGAAATAAAAATTATGGAAAATTAATTAACATTTTAAAATGCTAGAAAATATTTTTTTTGGGGAATTTTTGGATGATTGGAGCTATTTTAAATAATTAAAAATGAAAAATGAAAATACAAATGGAAATAAAATAAAAGAGAAACCATGTGAGGTGTATTAGCAAAACCACTTTGAACTAAATGCAAGGCAAAGCGTGTCTGGGCCAAGTGAAGTGGGGGGCGTGGAAAGCAATCTGAGCCCATCTAAACCAGACTCAGTTCACTAAATGAAACGCTGTGTTTCATTAATCCAATTGGATTTCAATGCATGCGTGGCACAAGTCAACATAATTAAAACATGACAAGCAAGCAAGTCCAATGGTCAAAGGAAAGGTGAGCCAGCTTGGCCTGAGAATGAACCAGACGCCGGAGCTAGGGCTCCGGTCGTCTTCTCCGGCCAACTCGCTGGAGCTCTAGGTTCAAAAATCAATAAAAGTGGCCAAATCTTATATCAAAAGAAAGCTGAACTCACAAGGATTCCAAATCTAACCATCATTTATCAAAACGGTCCATGGATAATGAGAATCGAAGACATGAAATTTTGAATACACATGCTGAAACTCTAACATACATGCCATTAAAGGATTCAAACATGGCCTACCAAGGGTAGGGCTTCAGATGCACCCAGTATGGACCTAGAAATATTCCTAGAATGAGAGATTTTAGTTGAGAAAATTACCAAACGGAGTGGTTCCGTTGACCCTTCACAATGCTTGCAAACTTTACTCTAAGCTTTCCAATTTGTTCCTTATGCTTCACTGATGATGATTGGCACCAAGACTTGAAGAAATATCCCAAGAAAAGTGAGATTCAAAGAGAATAAAGTTTCTAAAATTTCTTGGTGGAGGAGCTCTCTAATGCAGCCAATACCTTAACTCAGCATTAGGGCAAGTTTCTAAGTTCTTATATGAGGGCTTAATGCACTCCATGCAGGCCCATGTTGGCTGTTTCAAGTGATTTCAAGTTTTGCCAAAAAAATGCAATCCATGGAGCATACACGGGTACAACATGAAGTTCATTCCTCTTGGGTTAGCAAATGGTCATTTGGGTGTGTTGAAATGAATTGTTATGGTTTTGGTCATTTAGAATGAGATTGTACCAAGTTTTGTGCCATGACTTTTTAAGGTATGGAATTGTGAAAAATGGCAAGAAAAATTGTCAAATGTTGGCAAAAATAAGTTAATGGATATCATGACCAATATGTGACTATGATGTGGTGTGAAAAAAATCATAAACCAATTCACTTTATGACTTGTAATGGAAGGAATCCATATCATGTCCAAAAATCAAGTTTTCAAGCTCATTATGGTTTAAATGATCACATGATTCACCAAATGCCATGAATTTTGAGTCCATGGTGAAGTTGAGACCCTTAGGCACAAGTTTCATGTTGGTCAAAATTGGATTTGAGGCCTTAAAGTTCATGAAAATGACCATTGAGACAAATGACCTAAAATGAAATTTCCAAAAATGCCCTTGCCTTGTTAAGACCATAACTTGAGCTCCACACATGAGAATGAGGACTTCTAGGACTTTTTGGAAATCTAAGATCATGCAGAAAAACTTTCATGTTCACTTGAAGTTAAGGAGAAACTTGCTTATAGGTCAAAAATGCCTTGGAAGTGGGTTAACTTTAAGTTGACCAAAATTTCTATTCATCTGAGGACCCTAACTTGTTGGCATCATAACTTGAGATGTACAAAATCAATGGATGAGTTCTTATACTCAAAAGAAATCTACGAACATGCCCTACAAGCTTCATTTTTTCATGAAAAAGAGATTGAGCTTGCATCATAGGGTAAATTGACCTTGAAGTTAGGCACTAAAGAAAAGGATTTTACACTAAAAACCTCTGAAACCCTAATTTAGTAACTTCTTAAACTCTTGATTCCTTTTGATTTGATATTATCATGACATCTTAAATGCTCTAAGATAAACTTCCATGGCTTGTATGACTTAGATCCAAGTTTTGAACCTTCTCAAGTCCACAGTTGACTTTGGGTTAACCAGATGAAACCCTAGTTTCATATCTCTTGATTGTGCCTCTTTACAGATGAATTGAATGACCAACCAAACCCCATAATGACCCGTAGGGTAATCAATGAGCTTATAGACCATGTCTTCTCCAAGATAAAGACCTCATAAATCCTTGAAAACCCTCTGATGATCCTCAGGATAGGAGATGATACCAATACACAAACTTCTCCCCTCAAGGAGCTTTGAAACTTCCATTGTAATGATAAACACTTGATGGCTTGCACAAATACCTTTGCTTGAGTTTGAAACCACGGAGGCTTCCCTCTTGAATGGAACAATACACCTCTTAATCCCCTGTTAAGAACAACACTATGCAAATGCAAAATGAAATGAAATGAAACATAAGCCAAGTACAAGAAAAGAGGTTGGTCAAATTTTGGGGTACAACAATGTTGCTGATGAAATTTTTCAAATTTTCCTAGAAGAAGACGTCGAAGAACTCATAATTTATAAAAATGTTCAATTCTATGTAGTATGATAAAATGAGTTTCTTTGGAGAATAATATTTATTAAACTTATTTTCTTGCTCTTGTGACGAAAATTCGTTGGAGAAGTAGGCAAGAGTAGATGAACTTCTAGAAGTTCTAATTCTTTTTGGCACCAAAGTGATTATGATAACAATATTATAGTAGCACTCACAAGTTCACAAGAGGACAAAAATAAAAAGCTAGAAATAAAATAAGATGGAGAGAAAATTAAAGATGGGATGATAGAAAAGATAAATTTTAAAATTGATTTACGCTTGCCTTATCATTAATATAAAATCCTAATTTATAAATATTCATATAAATTAATACAATAAATTTATTTTTTATTCTTAGGGTTCTTTTTTACTAAGGGTCAATTTCTAAAATTTGAACAGGGCCTCTAAATTGTATGAGATAGCCCTGCCTAGATAGAACATTAAGTTGTAAGTGTTAGTCAACTTCTTGGAAAAGTTCAGTTTGCTAGTGGGCAAGGAGGCTCCCCACATATGGATATTATCTGTGGACGATGCTTGAAACCTAAAAGGAAGTGATGCAGAAAGAGTTTTGGAGGGACAATATGACCTCTTGACAGAGTAGTTCATGAGCTTCAAGTTTAAATCCCTTAACAACCAAGTTGAATATGAAGCCCTCGTCGTCAGCACGGGTCTCACCATAGTAATAGGCACTTCAAGGCTCAAGGCTAGGAGTGTCTCATAATTGATAGTGAATCATGTTTTCAGGGAGTATCATGCAAAGAAGCCCCAACTAAACATATATCTAAAAAAGGGACGCAAATTATTTGAACATTTCAAAAATTTTGAGATAACATATGTGCCCATGGAATAAAACTCTAGAGCATATCTCCTTTCAAAGCTTTCTAGCATCAATAAATCAAGACATAAACAAACCATCATACAAGAAAATCTAGTCACCCATAGTATTGAAAAATAAGAAATTAATACTATTGAATTTTCCCAGCCCACGAGTTGGATGGTGCCCATAATATGCTACTTGATGTTTGACGAACTCTCATCAGATGAGATGGAGGAAAAAAAGTATGAAAACACACAACAAAATACATTGTGATGTCTGGGAAGCTCTATAAGATTGGAAAGTCATCCCCCATGCTGATATGTCTAGGGGAGAGCGAGATCGCCTTGGTCCTCATAAAGGTCCACCAAGAAACATGTGACAATCATATTGGTGGGTGATCTCTTGCTTACAAACCTCTCAGGATGCGCTATTATTGCCCCACTCTGATGAAGTGTAGAATTTGTCAAAAGATGTGATAAATGTCAGAAAAATTCTAACCTACATCACACGCTGACTGAAATTCTTCACTTTATCATGTCGTCGTGGATATTTTACCAATGGACATGGACATACAAGGTCATTTCCGTTATTGCTTGGCCAATTGAATTTCCTAATAATCAAAGTAGACTATGTCGCAAAGTGGATTATACGGAAGACAACTCCAAGATCACAACAGAAAGAGTTTGGCTTTTCTATAAGCAGCAGGTCATATGCCAGTTTGGCTTTCCAAAAGTCTTCATCTCAAATAATGGGACACAATTCACCAGCTTAACTATGGTTAATTTCTGCCAAGACCTAGGGATAAAAATCAAATTCATCTTGATTGTTTACCCATAGGCGAACAGGTAGGCTGAGCTAGCAAACAAAGTGATATTGAGCATAATAAAGAAAAAGTTAGATGACACCAAAGGGCTGCGGGTTGAAAAACTTTGTGAAGTATTATGGTTGTATCACACAACTCCATATTCAACCATCAAAGAGACCTTAGTTAAAATAGTATATGATGTTAATGTCATGCTATCGGTTGAAATTGACACGTCCATATGGAGGTCTGCTCAGTTCAACGAAGAAGAAAATGAGATCGGGCTTAGATGTGCAACTGACCTGATTGATGAAACCTACGACTTTGCAAGGAAAATTCAAAAAGGTGACCTCGTACTTAGACATGTGGCCATACCACTCTCAGCAGCAATATTCATACTAGAACTTTAATGAAGTATCTTGTCATCATCAGAGGCAATATTTATGCTAGAACATCAATGAAGTATCCTTGCCAACCTCAGAGGTAACATTCATGCAAGAACTTCTATGAAGTATCATTTTCGTACTCAAAGGCAATATTCATAATGGAATTTCAATGAAGTATTCTTGCCGCCCTCTGAGGTAATATTTATGTTGAAACTTCAATGAAGTATCATTGCCTTCGTCATAGGAAATATCCAGGATGGAACTTCAATGAAGTATCTTATTCGCCCTCATAAGCAACATGTATCTTGAAGCTTCAATGATGTCTCTTTACTGCCCTTAGTGGAAATATTTATACTGGACCATCATGGAAGGATCCTCGCCAAGAAAAAGTTAATCAACACTTTGAGGGACTCGCCCCAAAGAGAGAATGTATTCAAACAAGGAGGTTCGAAAGACAAACAACAAAGAAAAGTACATACTTAAAGAATTAAGTCATGAAATTATTGAGGGAATCATTCCAATGAAAGCACGAGAGACTTACCTCAAGCAAATCATGAGGGAATCACAACACGTTTAATATGAGGGAGTCAAACTGTCATTGTCTCTTAGGGATAAGCCCCTTCAAGGCACCTTTGCCAACACAAGGGACAACAAAAACTCAATAAATATATCGCATAAAAGACCTCAAAGAACGAGGTTGTAAGAAAACCTTTAACAACATAACATCGTAAGTTATACAAAATAGAAACTTAAAAGATGTAAAGAAGGACTCAACATGTTTAAGCCTCGCTTGAGAGACTCGACTGTATGGTCTCATCTCGGAAGAAATGGTCTTGGGCATTGAATTAGATGCCATTTTAAAAGGGCTCTTGTTATGAATGCTTGAAAATTCGCATAACACTTACTTAAATTAAAGCACTCCTCCATTTTCAAGACCTCTTGCTTAAGGGACTGTGTACTAGGATAGTTTTACTGATCTTAAGAAGGAAGGCATAAGAGTACGCGATACAAGCCCATTTTTCTCGACACTGGTTGGGTTTTCAGCATGTGGTGATAGGCTGCTTGATATGGGGCACTAGGTCGCCTAATGTATGGAAGGTTGCCCTATAGGGCTTGAGCCGCCCAAACTAACTCCCACTACTTATTTACCCCATAAATATGGGTGATGATGTGTCTAAGCGGTGACTGATGGAGAGAGAGCCAATGGAGAAACTATTTCCCCATAATTCAAGGGAAAATGTATCCCCTCTGCCCCACATCTATGATAAGGGAGTTAAGGTAATTGCTCAATAGTTCAACCCATATATATATATATATATATATATATATATATATATATATATATATATATATATATATATATATATATATATATATATATATATATATATATATATATATATATCCACTCTTTCTTTGATGAATTCGAGGGGGTCCCGTTGAGTTATTCATAATCAGAATATTTTGGTAATTGAGTCAATAGATAACTTTATTCTATGTTTCCAAAAATTCCATTTCCTTTTTTTAGGATCTTAATGAAAAAGGAACTTCATTAATTGGTTCAAAATATTTTTTCTGGATAATATCTGTCGAAACTTTTTCTTTCAACTTGAAAGAAAAATAAAAGAAAAATGGAGAACAACTTACTCGAAGAGTAAATTTTTTTAAATTACTTTAAATGATAAACCTTGAATTGAATCTAATCTAATGATTAATTAAGTAAAAAAGTTGATTTATATCATTCTCATAATGGAAAAGTATCTTAAATATCAAACGAAAAAACTAGATAGGGAGCTTCTCATAAACCTACATGAACTAGCCTTAAACACAACCAAATACCATAAAACCTCTAGACAACCCTACATAGCACGAAGTTGTCCCTTATTGTACATTTTAGTAGGTACACTCCGGTTCCTTATTAGAACAATATTAACATATAATATCCATAACTATATATAAAGGGGATACAGGTTTTTGGCGTGACCTATTTTTTTCCAAAATTACCCTTTATCTTTTTTATAAATAACTTGAGTAGCTGGTAACTTTTGTTGGTTACCAATTGAATAGTTAACTTCTATCTCTCAAAAAAAACTTACATCTATAACTTCCATTAACCATCAATTGTGACACAGGTTAAGAAACATCTTCTATTTCTTTTTTTAAATTTCATCTCTTTCTTAATCTACATACTATTTTTTTAAAACTTTTTTTCATTCTATAATTTTTTCATTTATTTAATTTTGATCAATGATCTTTTTATTCTTGAAGAGAGATGAAACATATTTTCAATCAAGACTACACCCACTCTGGACAAAAAAAACATTCTCATTACGGCTGAAATTCACAAACATATGAAAAATGTGATACTTCGTGACAGAAGTCATACATGCTACCATTAATTTTAACATACCATAACATGACTATGATAAATTAAGTTCTTTGATTTTGACAGCCTAATGTATTATTTTATTATATATCTTGAAAACTCAAGATAGTCTCTTATATAGTATGTTCATGTCTCATTATGCAATATTTTATTTAAAATTATGTTTGCGTGTGAGAGAATGTTATATATATATATATATATATATATATATATATATATATATATATATATATATATATATATATATATATATATATATATATATATATATATATATATATATATATATATATATATATATATATATATATATATATATATATATATATATATATATATATATATATATATATATATATATATATATATATATATATATATATATATATATATATATATATATATATATATATATATATATATATATATATATTAAATTTGAACAAATGTATATAAATGCATATTTGAAACTTTTGATCAGAAAACAATTAGATACTTCTTGCAAAAGTAAAATCAAAGTGCTAACTTAAAGAGAGAGAGAGAAAATAAAGATAAATTCTATTGATTAATATTAATTGACAAGAGAATAAAAGAACGGATAAGAATAAAAGATAAAGGTGTTACATATCAATTATTCATATTAATATTTTTTTTGTCTGTTTTATTAAATTTTTTATTTGATAGTTTAAAATCAATGTTGAGCTCAATAAATGACGGTTCATAACTTTTCAACTAGCAATTTCATTTCAATTTATAATCACACATATAAAAATACAACTGAAAAAAAAATTGTTACAATATTTTAATTAATTTTGCTTCTAAAAGATATATAATGCTTTTAATGCATTTATTATTAGACATTCTTGCACCGTTAATTTGATTTTTTTTTTATAATTTTAATAATTTTATAGTTTTTTTTAGGTTTTGTCCTTACATCTTTTTAAAATTTTCTCTCTTTTATTTTTCACATCTGTACACAAATTAATTGCTATTTTCTTAAATATTTTTTTTAAAAAATTGATTTGCTAAACACGGTTGTTTTTAATTTGTAATATTGTCACTCTGTATAATTTTTTTATTGTTCTATCCTCATTATAATGCTAATTTGATTACTATTTTTTTTAGTGTATTCAACTTTATTGCACTATTGAATACTTTATTTAGTTTTTTAAAAATAATGTTTTTTTTATTAATTAGTTGCAAAATTTATTTCAGTTTCTTTTGCATAGAAATAAAACATATTTGTGATTCAAATTTAATATTGTTCCTTTCTATAAATCACCGTTCCAGAAAGAAAAAGTTAGTATTCACATTTTTTAATTAATTGTGAGATATCATTTTTATTTTATTTTATTTATATTAAATTGTAGTTTAAATAAAGTTTTTTTATTCACGTCTTTAGAACTAATATATTTATTTTTATTTTTAAACATTGCATAATCTTAATAGTCTGTATAATATTAATTTGTAGAGTGTGAACTTTATCATTAATGTAAATGTTTATTTTATGTAATTATTATTAAGCATAGTTTGATTGGTATAAGGCTAGGTTCACAAAATATTAGTTTTGTCACGAATTACCTCCTTAAAGCATATGGCATTTGAAGAGTCGTAGTCTCAATCAACAATTACGGATATTATGATTAGTCTCTAGAAATCCTTTATCCTCAACTGATCTTTTAAATGTATTAAACGAATTGTCATTATTTGTAAGAAGATATTTCCAATTAGTTGGACCTTTGACATGAGATAACAATAATCAGAAGGAAAACTTCCCTCCCTTTGAAGGTTATACTATATAGACTCTTTCGATAAAGGAGTGATTTGTCCGTAACGTATGCGCACTAAAAAAAACATGCGCACATTTTAAGACTACTCGAGAATATCTAAAAATATTATTATTAATTCTAAGTATGATAAAAACTTCATTCAAAATATACACACGCTTATTTTTGTATGTTGTGCGCATTAAAAAAAGCGGACAGACGGGCACGGGAGTGCCCGTCTGAACGCTAGTATATATAAAGGGAATACTTTATTTTGGTGTGACCTATTTTTCTACCATTTTTACCCTTATATTATTGTGGAATTTACTTAATAACTTCCTATTATTAACTTCCATATAATTTATTATTATTAACTTCCACATAACTTCTTATTATTAACTTCCAAATATTATATTTTTAAAAAAATTTATTTTAACAAAAAATATCGTTTATCTTTTTATGTGTATTAAAAAAACAGACAGATGGACACTTGCGTACCCATCTGGACGCTAGTATATATAAAGGACATGATACAAAAGCAAATACAATGAATATTGATTTACTATTAGAACTTACTCCAACAAACCCATCACCGTATAGTGATCCCATAAAGATAAATTGAAGTTGGAAAATGTATACAAACCCTTAGGAAAACTAAAAATTTATTATTAAACGTGAATGTTCCTTAGAAGTTGTACTATCACTTAAGTTTGAATGTGGTAGTAGCTTATGAATTATTATCATCATTTTTCTTAGTTTAATGTAGGAAAAAGGGCAGGAAAATGGACATGGCACGAAGATGATGTTGTTCGAAAAAGAAAGTTAAAAGAAGATCATGTGACGAAGTTGTTTGTCATCTACAACACATCTATTTATACTGATCTCTTTAAAATTAGCTGAAGTTGAGAAATGTGTAAGAAGCCTTAGAAAAACTAAAAGTTTGTTGTTAAGCGTAAAAGTGTCTTTGAAGTCGGATCATCATTTAAGCGTGAGTATGGTAGTGACTTAGAAATTTATGACATCATTTATTGTTATTTTTCTTAGTTGAAAGTAAAAATTAAAAATAAAAAAAAAAGACAAAAAAGAAAGATTTAGGATTAGGGTTAGCCGAGTGTATTTGCTTTATTACAAATGAATAAGATTAGAGCTGTCAAAATGAATTACCCAATCCTAAACAGGATGATCCTGGAGGGCCTTCGGCTTTTTAGAACTGGGCCAAAAAACTCATTTAAATATGAGTTCAAAATTCATTATCCAAACCAGGCTCTAAACGGATTGCGGGCTAATCAACCTTAAACAAGTCATTTAAATATGATTTGTTTATTAAAAAATTAAATGAAAAGTTCATAACATTTATTATAATACAATATATAAATTATATTACTTTAAATATAATATACTTTTAAGTATCATAATAGTTAAAATAAACATTTTAACATATTTTTAAATACAATACAAGTTTGAAAGTGTTCTAAATAATACACACATCCATGGTCCAAGATAACACAAATTAATAGAATAAAAAATTATGAAGTGAATAATGAGATAATTAAATATTAATTTATTTTATTAAGTTATAATATTTAACATGTAAATATTGAAAAGATTAAAAGAGATAAAATTTAATAAAATAAGGTAATTCAATGTATTATATTTTAGTGAGAAAAATAATAAAATTTAAAATATATTTTAAGAATTTTTAATCCCACCCTATGGGATGGAAAAACACCTTTAAAAAATCCAAAATGCCCCTCAGTTTTCGTAGATACATCTTTGGGTGCACCTTGTCTTAAATCAAAATGTTAAGGATGTGTTTGATTTGAGGTAGATAAGGGGAGGGGAGGGTATATTTTTAATAAAATATGTTTGGTTTAATTTTTAGGAGGGGAGAGGAGGGGATGGGAGTGAAGTGAAATTTTTCCAAATCACACTTTTTGCGTCCCTCTAATCGGAGGAATTTGGAGGGAAAAGGAGGGAATATGAGTTTTGATATTTAATAAATTATTATATTTACTAAAATATCTTCAGTTTTATTTTAGTATATCAAAAATTTTATTTTCTTTTGTGTTCCTGCTTTTTTTATATGTGATTTTTCTATATTGCTTCCAACATCTTATTATAATTATTATCCACCTTCAAATTATTTTATTTAATATAAACTATAATCACTACAACTTTTTGTTTTCTTTTCTAACTTTTAATTTTAAGTTTATTTATGTTAGATTTTTTTATATGTGTTTTATATCAAATTTTAAAACTTATATATATATATATATATATATATATATATATATATATATATATATATATATATATATATATATATATATATATATATATATATATATATATATATATATATATATATATATATATATATATATATTGAGAATGTAGCGAGTGTGAGTAATAGTCCCACATTGGTTGGAAGTATGGAGACTTGAGCATTTATAAGTGAGAGAACTCATCCGCCTATAACCTTAAGATTTTTGGTGAATATGTGGTGTGCCTTTCACAAAGGTGTTGCTCAAAAAAAAAGTCTCACAATGTTCAATGCTCCCTAGTGAAAAACTCCCCCCAACAAGCTGGTCCCTCCCCCAAACCAAAGGCTCATGATACCATCTCAAGAATATGAGTTGAGCCTATCTCATTCCTATAAAACCAGCTTTTAAGGTGAGGATTGCCGCCATTTATAAACACAACACATGTCATATCACTAAGCAATGTAGAACTAAATCCATCCCTTCAAAGCTAACACAGTGAAGGTGTTATGGGCTACAATGAGGCAAGCCAAAGTGCCACAATTAAGGTGGCTAGGAGAGGACCGAAATTAAGGCGAAATGTACGACACCCCCTCACGCTTGGGCCTTAATGAGCCCAAAGCATGGATGATGCGGGAAGCCCAACAATGGATCTAGGATAAGCTATGATACCATCTCAAGAATTTGAGTTGGACCTAACTCATCCCAACAAAACTAGTTTGTAAGGTGAGGATTGTCCCCATTTATAAACACAACACAAGTCATATATTATTCGATGTGGGACTCTTAATACAATCCCCATGTTCTGGACTAGACAATTGGAGCATGGAAATAATTGGTGGATGGTCCGATAGTGGAAACCGTAGTAGGTAGCTCACCAGATCTTAAACTAAACTCTGATACCATGTTAAGAAATGTGACCAACATAGAATTTGAACCGTGCATCTTAAGATTAAAGAACACACCTTCTTACCACTAGGCCATGCAATTCAAGAATTTGAGTTGAGCCTAACTCATTCCTACACAACCGAATTTTAAGGTGAGGATTGCCCTCATTTATAAACACAACACATGCCATATCACTAAGAAATATGGGGATAACACAATGAAGGTGTTAGGGGTTATAATGAGACAAGTAAAAGTGTCACAATTAAGGCGACTAGGGGCGGACCGCAATTAAGGCAGAAAGCTCCAACACCCCCTCACGTTTGGGCCTCAATTAGCCCAAAACATGGACGATGCGGGAAGCCCAACAATGAGTCTAGGATAGGCTCTGATACCATCTTAAGAATTTGAGTTGGGCATAACTCATCCCTATAAAACCGGTTTGTAAGGTGAAGATTGCCCCCTTTTATAAACACAACACAAGTCATATCACTAAGAAATGTAGGACTAAATCCACTCCTTCAAAGCTAACACAGTGAAGATGTTAGGGTTTGCAATTAGGCAAACTAAAGTGCCGCAATTAAGGCGACTAGGGGCAGACCGCAATTAACGCGGAAAGTCCAACAATATATATATATATATATATATATATATATATATATATATATATATATATATATATATATATATATATATATATATATATATATATATATATATATATATATATATATATATATATATATATATATATATATATGTGTGTGTGTGTGTGTGTGTATATATATATATGTATATGTGTATATATATATATATATATATATATATATATATATATATATATATATATATATATATATATATATATATATATATATATATATATATATAACCTTCCTCATCTTTTTTGAACCAAACATATCTAATAAAAAAAAATATCTAACCTCCTATCCCGTTCCCTTTCCTCCATTAAAATTCCTCTCTCCCTCCCCCTCATTTGAACCAAACACCCTTGACTGATCCAGGGATGTATCTCCGAAATATTTTAAAGCATACACTATGAATCGCACACTGAAAGGCATTTTACACGTTTATTGTTATGGAGATGCATCTTTGTTTAAGGTTTACGGAGATGCATCTCCATACCCTATTAGAAGTTTATTTTATGGTTACGCAAATGAAAGTGATGATTTATAAATGATAAGAACCCTGTTATGTGATGAAATTTAAATCATACAATTGATATGCGAAAAATGAAATATATAAGTCCAGTTGGTCCAAAAATGACATATATAAATAAAACTGAAATACAAGATAAAACAGAATGAAGTGAAAATAACATACAATCCATAATGAATGCAAAGTACAACTACTATATATCATTGTGTATGCCGGACTACAACGCCTCTAGCTCCTCGTGCTCCTTGGTGTCCACTACCCTCGTCCTCTAATGATGTCTCCGATACATCAATGCCTCTCGTGCCTCCATCATAAGAACATGCCTCACCTCAGACCCATCAAGAACATGCCTCACCTCAGACGACATCTAGGCAAGACATCATGAGAATGATCTAACTATATTTGCTCCTCTTCTAGTATCTCCTAATGAGTTGGCCTCAGTGCATCTCCTGGAGCAACCTACACCCATATGGATGTGACACCCTGAAGAATCACTTGATGTATCCATCGATTTAGCTCTAGCCGCTCTTAGGTATAGTACTTTGTGCCTTTTCCTATACCAGATACAAAGATAATCATCAAATATGGAATCTATATCTCTACATGTCATATCAAGAAGAGCATTGACAACAGGGTGTATGGAAATAGTTTGAGTGTAAGCGAACTGACACAGTGATGTGCTAAGGCAAATGAGGAAATGTGATACATGAGCCACAAGCCAACCATCAAGAGTATAACATTATATAGTCAAATGGTCGCGTCTCACAGTGATCGACATAGTTGTTGAAGTGCTTATCCTCAGAAACCAAGCGACCACGATACACTTTGAACAACTCTATTGTCTGGTTCCCTCTGAACGGGGGAAATGCACAAGCACACGACATATCCTCAATGTAATTCGGTACACACAACCAACCGGAGATGAGCGAGAAGTGCTGGAAAATCCAAGCCTGAGAAGTGTTGGAACACACAAATCATCAATAAGGGTGTTGCAAAAACGTAATGAAAATGATACATAAAGATTAAAAGACTAATAAATATTATTGGCGGTAGTGTGATGTTGCATGTGAATTGCTTCGTCTTACACCTAGAGCCCTCTAATAACTTTGAGTATAAGTAGACCAAACAAACAACCCCCAGTTGTACTCATGGATCCGCTCGAAGTACCGTAGGTATACGATATTTGTATAAGTGGCACTATTGTTCATAAAAATCATAGTGCCAACCAAATATAGCAGGTATGCCCTCATAACATACGCTCTATGGAGCCTCACCTGCTCGTCATTTCCTCTAGCCTGCTCTGCTCTAACGACCTCATTTGTATATACCTTTTTTAAGAATTCAAACATAGCATGAGCCCCTCTAGTTTCTTCAAACTCCCTAATGGCATCCTCTGGGTCGATTTTCAGAAAGTCTACCATTATCTCGAGTGCCTCATCTTTGCTAATTCTCCCATGATCTAGAAGTTTTCCCTAATCAGAATATGCAAAAAATATGATGCATCATTGAGTGTGATAGACATCTCACTAAGTGATAGATAAAATGACGAGGTCTCGGTGTGCCATCTCTCCACGAATGTATTAAGCATCCAGTGGTTGACTATAATATAAGCGGTCATGTACAAGTCATTCATCCTAGTTAGGGACAAAGCAGTCTGAAATCACTCCTCATTCGGTTGAGGCAAGCCAGTAATCATCAACCTATGGTTAATAAACTTTAGCGGATCACAGTCCTGCAAAAAAATAAATCTATATCAAAAAAATTTAATATAATAATAAACATAAATTAAAAAAAATGAATCCAGCTAATTTTACCTCTCTGTCTCAAATATGTCTGGCAGTATGGTCTCGATACATAGGCAACAGTGACAACTCTATAGGGACCTCCTTTAAATGCCTAAGGTGGCACTGACTCAATAACCTCATCATCTGATGGTAACACTAGCTTAACAGCCTCATTGGCCGGAGGTGACATTGACTCAGAAGCCTCATCAGCATGAGGTGCCTATGGTACCTGAGGTGGCATTAATGCCTCAGGTACCACTTGTGACTCGAGTCCTATGGTGCTTGAATAGGTGAAACTTGTCGCCTACGGGAAGATGGAGGCAATGATGTGTCAATATGTGAAACTCGTCTTTTACGGGAAGAAGAAGATGGAGAAGCATGAGCCCCAGAAGTAGATGCCTCCGCATGGCTAAAGTGAGCAGGAACCTCCAAAACCTGACTCTTATCCCTCCTCACTGATGCATCCTATGTAATTCTCCTGTGCCAAAATTTGTCATCTCTATCATCCATAATGCCTGTAAGTAAACCAGACAATTAGTACAAACAACCATAAAATTAAGAAAATAAAATAAAAAACTGATAATTTACAGAGATGTATCTCCGGGTACTGGCAATCCAAATGTTGAAAAATTCCGGAGATGTATCTCCGAAACTTTTTGCAACTTTTAGGATTGTCAATGATGGTAATGCAGACCACTACACCCCTAAAATAATGGGTTGATTGTTATTCTTAGTCATTAAACATGTTCTACAATATGTATAAACTACCATTCATGCGATTCTACTCATTTCTTACCTAAGTCATCAACTTCTACTCATTTCTTACCTAAGTCATCAACTTCTACTCATTTATACAAAACTAAAAAAAATTCAAAACATAAAAAACTTACGAATTCAAAGTTTTACTTTAGTGTTAAATGATGTCTCTGATGTACTTGATGTTGATGGAACAACCTTTGAACTTGTTTGATTGATTTTGAACTTGGTCGATAAAAGAACTTTTTAAAGAGTTTAAAAAAGTTGTGTTTTTAAAAAAAAAATGAAAAAAGAGAAGGGTTCTAGCGCATTATAGAGTCAATGTCTTTTGGAAATGCATCTACGAAATATTATGCATTTTCAAAATTTTTAACTTTAAATTAAAATTCTATTTATTTTAAGTGCATCCGAAGATGCACATTCGAAAACTAAAAACATTTCATATGATACCATAATAATATATAAAATACCTTAAAAAATTTCCGAACTTTTTATGATCAGATTAAGAAAACTCATATGCAATCCAAGCTCTAATTATAAGGCACAAATCTTATAAATTACACTTTTGTGTAAAAGGTATGTGTAATAAAAAAAATTTCTAAGTAATTTTTTTTATTTATTTATTTTTATTATTTTGAGAAATTATTTCTAGAAGTAGGATGAAAACGGAGAAAAGTGCTTGTAACAGAATTGACAAAGTTTTTAAAGCAACACAAAGGGCACGAGAAAGAACACCGTAGCATTTGCGTGCTGTGCTTGTCTTCTTCCTCTTCTTCACACCAAACTACACACTCTTAGGGTTCGTTTTTTCCCAAACTGATATAACTCGTTTCGTTTCTTCAAAATCAATGCCTACTTCTTCTTAATCATCACTTTTTTTTTTCATTTGCAGCTGAATGCGCTCGAGTTTACATCGCCAATCACTTCACCTTCTGTGCTTTGGTTTCGTTACTATCGAAATCTATAACGAGATTACACAAGGTAAAGTTTGTGTTTTTGCTATTAATCGGTTAGAATTTTTGTTTTTTGTTATTGCATTCGGTTCATACCAATTTTCCCCCAAATTCAGTGTAATAGGGTTTTCAATTTGTTTATTTAGTTCTGTTTATGCTTTTGTTTTCTTAGGGTTTTGTTATCTGGCTTGTTGTCATTGAATTTATTTTTGTATGATGATGAATTGAGTGTGTAATCTATGATTTGGATTTGTGTTTGTGCATGCAATTAAGCCATTATCTATGGTAAGTTGTTCTAGGAAGAAATAAAATGTATAATGGCGATATGACATACATTATGAAGATTTGAATATAGATTTTTAGCTTGATTTTTGTGGTGGTAGCATTTAGCTGGTTGATTGTGTTAAGGGTCCCACATTGAATATATGGCCTTAACATGTGCTTATAAGTGGGGGCAATCCTCACCCTACAAACCAGTTTTGTATGGTTGAGTTAGGCCAAACCATCCTCATCTTACATGTCGGTTTTGTATGGTTGAGTTAGGCTCAACCACATAGTCTTAACAGACCGGAGTTTCGTGAATAATATGATCAGCCAGCGACAAAAATATTGAATGAGTCTAGGTACCCACTGGCTGGGTCAATGTTGTTTAATCTTATTGTAGGTTTGATTTTGATGTTGTTTGAAAATTGAATCTTTTGGTGGGTCTTTGTTGTTTGATGACTATAGTATAGTATAATCAGTTTGACAGTGTATTTGAAGTAGAGTAGTCCATATTGTAGTCTCACCGAAGTTGATTTGAAGTATAATCTGATTCACTATAAGACTTTTAGGTTCATGGCATTGATTGTTTATTGATCCATATGTGTTTGTTTTCCTTCATGATTTTCTTTGTGATATGTTGGTTACCGGTCATACAAGAAATAGTGTTAAGATTCTTAGTATAGGTTGTGTCACATCACACACTGTTGTTACTTCTGAATCTGTATTCCTGTATTTGTTGTGATCGCGAATCTTATCAAGATTCTCAGGATTTCTCCTGTTTTAATGTGAGATCTTTATTCTCTTTATATTTGTTTTGGTAATTTGATTAAAAACTTGCGAGTTATTTATATCTCAAATTGCTCAGATTTGTAAGACCAACTTTGCATGTTGGAGTTTGGGAGTTTAATTAATATACTATGTTATTACGCTATTAGCGTTCTATACAACTTGTTAAATATGTTGAAGCTTGTTGTCGATCACATTTGTGAAATGCTAACTTGTGATTTTTTTTTTCTACAGTGAAGGACATGGTATCCTCTGTTGAGTTGTAGTAATCAGGGCTTTAGTTATATTATATGGCTCACTTATACTTTCTCTTTGCATGTATTAGGTTCTGAATATGGTGACAGTTGTGTGAAGAATTGTGAATATGTTGTTTTCTATTTTAAAATTTTAGAGTGTTGCCTGTAAATATCATTTGAACATTCATAATCTTCTAACTTTGTTCATTAGGAAGATACCATCCTTAACTTTAAGTTGTGATCAGATTTTTTCTTTTTACGAATAAATCATTGTTCCCATTACTTTACTTTGCTCTGTAGTTTTTATTCAATGTTCTGAAGCAGTGCTCTTTAAATTAAGCAATTGGAGCATATCCATAGTATTATAGATGTTTGTGAATTATTCATTGTTTATGCTTAATTGAAGTCTCTTTCTTCAGGTTTCTTGGACTCTAAGTGATGAATTCACAGTTTGTGGTTGACTTGAATAGCAAGATGAATAATCCATATGCTGCAAACCCAGTAAGTAATTCATGTATCATTTTATTACATCTCATATTATTCAGTAGTATGTCTAGCGCAAGTGGTTGGTGTGCAGGGTCTTTTGAGTAATTTCAATTTCGGGGGCCCCGAGTTTGATTCCTAATTCAAGTAGTATATCTAAATTGACAATCTACATGCAGGGTGAAGCAACTGTCATGGGATTTGAAGTTTTGAAGACATCTGATTCCGGTTACAATAACGTATACACTTTGACTGATGATGAAGCACGTGATCCACCAGAGGCTCCTCCACAATTGCAACAAACCTTCATCGGCTATCCTGCTAATGTTGGTAGTTCTAGTTCTCTTCCATTGCCCCAAAGCGCGATTCTTAATCATCTTTATATTGAGAATAGAGAGCCTCAAAGATCCGTGGTGGCTTTGGGATTCACTCATCGCTTTCGTAACAAATATGTTACTGCCGTCCTCTACAAGCCAGTTCAAAGAAGGGGAACCACAAGCATTTGATGTGCATATAGTACCTTCTCTAGAAACCAGTTGAAAGAAGAGGAACCAAAAATATTTGATGTGCATATTATGTGAACTTTATATCTGTTGGTTTGTGATGATTGATTGTGTAGACTTGATATTTAAATTAGCAGGAAGTGATATTTATTGGACTTCAAAATGTCCTTTTTGTCAACTCAGCAGCATATTTATCTTTTTAAAAATGTTATTAGCATTTTGAACTTTTTGATTATGTTGTCGCTTTTACTTTTAATCTGTTTTTGCATATGCTTCAGTAAAATAAACGAAGTAGATGATAAGCTTTCGAGGTTTACTAGAGAAGGGACTTTTTTTTTTTTTTTTTACAATAATATAGAAAGTGCTTAGTTAAGTTTCAATCATGGAAGATGATAAGCTAGAGGAAGTTTACTCAATGTGCATACCATAAGAAGAGTAGTTTTCATTAATTTAACACTTCCGTCCAGATTAATATTAGCAATTTTGACAAAATAATTATTGAATTAGGAGGACTGGGACCCATATTTTTTAATAGCACAACGGAAAATGTATTATAAGAAAAAAAAAGTACAGCTTATACTATTAGCTATATAGTTATTCTATTCTATTTTTAAAATACACCGAGGAATATTCTCTGGGCAATTTTTTTAGACAATATTCTCTTTTTAAATATACATATATAAATATCAACACACTATCAACACATGCTCAAGCTTGAGCATATAAGTTAAATGCATCAAACTTGTTACATATATAATTGGTTCTGGGGCTCCGCAAGAATTTTGCAAACACATCTACCAATTGATCATTAAAGTTGACAAAACTTGTGGCAATGTCGCTTGACTCAATCTTCTCTCTGACAAAGTGGCAGTCTATCTCACTAGAGTTGACAAAACTTGTGGCGATGTCACTTGACTCCTCTCTGACAAAGTGACAGTCTATATCAATATGTTTAGTCCTCTCATGGAAGACTGGATTTGAAACAATGTGTAATGTAGCTTGATTATCACAAATAAGTGTCATTGTTCTTACTTCTTTAATTTGAAGTTCCTTGAGTAACTGTTTTAACCAAATAAGTTTACATGTTGCCATTACCATGACCTTATACTCTGCCTCGGCGCTTGATCTTGTAACTACATTTTGTTTTTTACTTTTTCAGGATATAAGGTTTTCTCCAACAAGTACACAATACCCAGAGGTGGATCGTCTGCCAATGAGTGACTCTGCCCAATAACATCGGAGTATCTAACTATCTGGGTATGTCTTTTATCCTCATACACAAGACCTTTTTCTGGAGCACATTTGATGTATTTCAGAATTCGGATAACAACGTCCACGTGTATCTGACAAGGGAAATTTAAGAACTGACTTACCACACTGACTGCAAAAGAAATGTTCAGACGGGTGACTGAGATAATTCAACTTTTCAACCAATCACTTATATCTTCCTGAGTCAGATAGAGGCTCTTCCTAATTGGGTAATAGTTTGACATTTGGATCCATAAGAGTATCAATTGGTTTAGCATTTAACAAACATGTTTCTTCCCAAATATTCATAGCATATTTCCGCTGAGAAATCACCAAACCATCTTTAGATTGGGCTATTTTAATACCAAAGAAATAACGGAGTTTACCAAGATCTTTTGTCTGAAATTGTTTCGAGAGATGTTTCAACGGGAGTATGCCTTGCTGATCACTACCAGTTATGACAATGTCATCTACATACACAATAAGATAAATACACCTTTAGGCTGAGTGACGATAAAAAAACAGAATGGTCAGCTTCACTACGAACCATACCAAACTGTTGTACTACGGTGCTGAATCTGCCAAACCAAGCTCTCGGAGATTGCTTAAGACCATAAAGAGACATGTGTAGCCTACAAACCATATTCGATGAATCCCCTTGAGCAACAAACCTAGGTGGTTCCTCCGTATATACTTCCTCTTTAAGATCACCATGTAAGAATGCATTTTTGATGTCAAATTGATGAAGAGGCCAATGTCGAATGGCTAGAAGAAGTCTAGCATATGTCATCTTAGCTATAGGCGAAAAGGTATCACTATAATCCAACCCAAAAATTTGAGCGTATCCTTTGGCTACCAAGCGAGCTTTAAATCGATCAATCTTACCATCTGGACCAACCTTCACTGTATAAAGCCAACGACAACCTACTAAAGATTTTCCAGGGGGTAGATGAACCAGTTCTCAGGTACCACTGCTTTGAAGAGCGCACATTTCATCAATCATTGTTTGTCTCCACTCAGGGTGAGATAGTGCTTCACCTGGAGTTTTAGGAATTTAATCAGAAGACAAAGAAGACAAACAAGTATACTGCAAAGGGGAAAGATGATGATAACATAAAATCAATATAATGTGGAGAAGGATTTCGTGTTTGACATATACCTTTTTGAAGGGCAGTCAGAAGATCAGACTCAGGTTGCATGATCAGATCTGGCGATGGAGAGATTGTCAAAGGAGAGTCTGTGTTGACCTCAGGTACAGGTACGACCTCAAGGACAAATTTTATAAACATTGAGTGACTATGCTGATATATTTGAAGTGGGAGAGAATTGAGGGGGGGGGGGGAGGGTCATCCGTAGGTGTATCTAGTGGGTCAAGTTCCCTAGAATGATGGGGGATAATGACAATTGGGACTTGTGGAAGAGGTGTGGCAATACTTTCTTGTAGAGGTTTCGGAGTTACTTGGTTGGACTCGAAATATGGAACAAACTCGAAGAATGTAACATCGACCGATATGAGGTATCGTTGTAGAGTATGTGAGTAGAAACAATAACCTTTTTGAGGTCGATGATAGCCAAGAAAGACACACTTTACTGATCAAGCTGATAGTTTATCAAGACCAGGGGAGAGATTGTGTACAAAACACGTAGACTCGAAGACTCGATGAGGAATTGGGTGGAGAGGAGAGTTTGGAAACAAAACTGAATGAGGGAGTTTATTATTAAGGGCATATGAAGGCATGTGATTTATGAGGTAACATGTCGTGAGCACGACATCCCCTTAAATCCGAAGAGGAACATTACCGTGGAGAAGTAGGGTCCGAGTGGTTTCTACGAGATACCGATTTTTGCATTCAGCTACCCCGTTTTGTTGAGGTGTATAATGGTAAGATGTTTGGTGCACAATACCATTGTATGATATAAAAGTTTGAAATTATTTGGATAAATATTCACGTGCATTGTCACTTCTTAAGGTACGAATAGACAAACCAAATTGGATTCTTAGTTCTCGATAAAATTCTTCAAAAATGGAAAATAATTCAGACCTGTTCTTCATTAAAAATAGCCACGTGCAACGTGAAAAATCATCAATAAAAGTTACAAAATACCTAGACTCGAAAGTAGAGACGGTACGCAAGGGACCCCAAACATCGAAGTGAACTAAAGCAAAAGGGGACGCAGCCAGTTTATTGACTCGACCAGAAAAGTAACTACAAGTATGTTTCCCTAACTAACAAGACTCACAATGTAAAGTGGATAATTTAGATAAAATGGGCACCAACTTTTGTAGATTGGGAAGACCTGGATGACCTAACTAAGCATGTATAATAAGTGGAGAATCTGTGGTGGAGCATGTGGTAGATGACGTAGATAAGTAGTAGAGGCCTTGAGACTCACATCCGACGCCAATCGTCAGTCCCGAACTCTGATCCTGCAGAGTAACATTATTATTAGTAAAGGTGCTATAACAATTAAGAGAATGAGTTAAACGACTGGCTGCCAGTAAATTAAATGGGCAATTAGGTACATATAGGATAGAAGTAACAGGGAGAGATGGTAGAATTTGAACAGTACCAATCCTATGGGATCGGGTTTGAGAACCATTTGCAGCAATTATAGTTGGTAAGAAACCAAAGGTAGAGAGGGAAGAAAAAAGACCTTAATTATTACCAGAAACATGATTAGACGCGCCAGAATAGAGGACCCAAGAACCAAAGGAGATGATTGAGAGAAGCAAACAGATGAATTACCAGTGTGTGTGCAACTGAAGTCGTGGAACCAGAGGTCTGATTAGTCTGACACCACTTGAGAAAATCCTCGTAGCTTGGCGTAGGGTTCTAAATAGAAGGTGAAGTCTGCATAGTGTCTGAGTTATAAATTTGAGCTGTATTTACCTGGCGTGAAGGTCTGCCATGTAACTTCCAGCAACGATTGATAATATGCCTAAGTCGGTTACCATGGTCACACTTGGGACGAGGTTTGGAGTTGAATGACCCTCCTTGAAGGAAATTCTGATTGATTCTAAGAGATGCAAGAGCAGGAGTGTCACTTGGTGTCGGAGCAACAATAAATGAAGGGGAAATCAAACCAAATGCATGAGGTGTAGCCAAGCACAATAGTTGTTCATTAACTGCATCATAATTAGGAAAAATAGTACCTAACAAAATATGGTTACGAACGAACTCAAGTTCTGATGGTAGTCAGTTAGGTGCCATGACCATGAAAAATTTACTCTGTTGTTCGGAATGAGTTGTTGCATCTTTTGCGTAAGGCACGAGGGTTTTGTAACTTGCTTTCAAGGCATCAATGTTACTCAAATAGGCTTGTATATCCATATTCTCCAACTTCAGTGTGTCGAGTTTAAAGATGACACTGTATAGACAATGAACGTTGCTGAAGAAGACTTTCTTGGCCTTTTCCCAAACCTCATATCAAGTGGAGAATGCTTGATACTGCGATTGGAGGTTAGGTTCTATGGAGAACCATAACACAGTAAGAAGAGAGGCATAAGTTTTCTTCCATTTAGCGAGTTTGGAGACGACAACATTAGTCAATTGTGCGGTTAGGTGATCTTCATATTCCTGAACATGAAACCACATATTGACAGCACGAGCCCATATGCTATAGTTTGTTGATCTAGTTAGTTTTTCACATGGGATAAGCGGAAATTTAGTAAACGAGACAGAATCAGCGTCTCCCATGGCTTAAAGACACAAAATCGGGGCTATTTGAATTGGATTACAAATTTTCGAGATTCGAAATGAAAAAAGGAGATTGGGTCTGTGACCAGTGGAGAAAACCGAGTGGACGCGGCCGAAAAATGGTTGGATTGGACGGCGGACGCGTGGGAAGGACAACAACATGTGAAGCCCACGCGCGGGGGATGGTGACGGCGCATGAGGCTTCTGCTAGTAGCGGGCGAAAGTGCGATGGTCGGATCGGAGGGCGGCGAGTGGGATGATAGGGTCAATTTTTTGAAATGTCATTGAAAGGTTGTCGGAATAGTTACGACAGCAATAACGGTAAGGTGTTTATCGAAGAATTTTGAGAAGTGAGAGACAAACCAGAGTGATGACACGTTTTGCAAAAAACAGTTCACCGAAAGACAGTGGGTCAACCGTGTAAAGCACGGTAAAAAATGTCTCTTAGTAGGCTCTAGATACCATATTGAATTAGGAGAGACTAAGAGACATTTAGGATAAACCGTGTGTTTGAATAGCACAACGGAAGATGTATTGCATAGGAAAAAAATACAACTCATACTATTAATTACATAACTATCCTATTCTATTCTTAAAATACACTAAGGAATATTTTTTAGAGAATATTCTCTTTCTATATATACATATATATAAATATTAACAATAATGAACAAAACTTTTTCATTCAGTTAACAAGTTTTCTTTTAGTATAAGAAACGAAACTTGGTAAAATATTTATGTGTGTTCATTATCAATTTCATTGTATATACACTAATTTTGTTTTATTTTATAGAATTTCTTAATGTATCTTAGATAGTTCTTAGTCATCAAACGAAATCATTTGAATGCTCCTAGATTTTGGAGATACCTCTTCGGACGCACCTACTTCTAAATAAACGTAGGTATATTTCGAAGATACATCTCCAAAACTATTTTAAACATCCAAAACATGTCACTCATAATCCATTTAGATTTGAATTGTTCCAGAGATGCATCTCCGTTAATATTCCAGAGATACATCTTTGAAGTGTATCAGAAGAAGTGTTTTTTATTAGAAGTTGTGTATTTATTTTTAGATGAAGTATAACACACGATACAAAATAAATAAATAAAATAGACGTACAAAATAGTAATAGACTAATACTAGATGAAGTATAACAATATATGTAGAAAATATCGTACAATCAAGATCCAAAATGTAATACAACCGTAAAATTAAAGTAGAGAGTGTAGTACTACAACAAAATAATAACAGACTACTATTGTATGTGTGACAACATCTCCTCTACCTCCTTTGTCTGCTCTGCCTTCTCGGTCATCAACCCCCCGTCCTTCGGAGATGTCTCTAGTACAAAAGTGCCCCCTGTGTCTCCACCATGATGGCATCTAGAACTCGCCTGACACCAAACCTATCAAGGAAGATACCCTCATCAATGCCTACCAACGCAATCTTTTATATGAAACGAAACCTAGGCAAGACATCATCAGTATGATCTAGCTGAGTCTGCTCGTCCTTTAGTATCTCTTGATGAAATGGTCTCGACGGATCTTCTGGAGAAGCATGCACCATGTACGAATGTGACAACTTGAAGAATCATCAGATGTACCCCTCGACGTAACTCCAGTTGTTCGGTGCTATGGTAGCTCATACCTCCTCCAGTACCAGATGACTCTCATAATCAACAAACATATCCTCTATCTGTTTACGAGTCAAGACAAGAGGAGCAGAGACAATATAATGTCTTGGAATGGTATGAGTGTACTCGAATAGCCGTATGACGCACTCGGGTAGATGAGTAGCAGTGAGATGTGATCCGCATGCTAACCATCCAGAGTATAGTACTATCTTGTCAAATGGACACGTCTAACGGTGATCCACGTAACTGTTGAAGTGCATGTCCTCAGCAACCAAATAGTCAAGATAGACTTTGAAAGGCTCGACCGCCTAATTTCCTCTGAGCGCGATAAAATCACAGGCATGCAACATATCCTCAGTGTACTCAGGCACACTCGCCCAGCTAGCGGTACATAGGAAGTGTTGAAGATCCAAGCCTGAAAAAAAGTTTTGAACAAATGAATAATCGACAATGGTTTCGCAGATATGAAATGAAAATGACAAAAATATTCAAGGATCAAGAATTATTACTACCAGTAGTGTCACACTTCCTGTAACCTACTCCGTCTTCCACAGACATCCCTCTTTCAACTTCGAATAAAGATAGACCAGACAATCCGCCCCTTCCCCCTAGTTGTACTCATGGATCCGAGTGAGATCCAAGAAGTACCGGAGGTATGCAACGTTAGTATAAGTGGCACTCGTGTCCACAAAAATGCAAGTGCCAACTAAAAAAAGAAAGTATGCCCTCAAAGCATGAGCCTTGTGTACCGCCACTTGCTCATCATCACCATGGGCCTGTTGTGTCCTAAGGATCTCATCATCATATAACTTCTTCAAGAATTCAAATCTAGCATGAGCACCCCTGGTCTTATCCATCTTCTCCATTGCCTTCTCTGGATCAGCCCCAAGATACTCACTCTACCATCATCTCGACTGTCTCGCCTCTGGTCATCCTCCCATGATCGATGAATCTCCCCCTGATTAAAAGATGTAACAAATACGAGACATCGTCTAGTGTGATAGACATATCACCATGCGGAAGATGAAACGAAAAGGTCTCAGAGTGTCATCTATCCACGAATGCATTAAGTATCCCGTGGTTGACTAGAGTATAACTAGTCATGCATAGGTCCTTCAGGCCAGCTAAGGACAAAACCGATTGAAACCAATCCTCCTCTTGATGAGGAAATGTAACAATCTTCCTCCCATGGTTAAGAAACTTCTAGCAATCACGCTCCTGAAATTTTCCAAAAATAATAATTGTCAGTGATAATCAACGTCAGAAATAATCAATGTCAGCAATTAAAATTAATGTAAAAAATAAATCAAAAATCCAGTTAATGCTACCTCTCCGTCCCAGACATGTTTGGCAGTATAGTCTGGATGCAGAGGAAGTGAAAAAAATCAAATGGGCATCCTTCAAAACCCTCTGGCTCGATATCCACAACATCCTCACACTTCGGAATTGGCACTGGATCAGCAACATCATCAGTGGGAGGTGGATCTGGAACTAAAGCATCATCCGTAGGAGGAGGCACTAGTGAATCCTGACGTTTGCAGGAGGGTGAGGGAAGTGACGCATCAGATGGTGAATCCCGTCTCCTACGAGAAGAAGAAGAAGGTGGAGTGGCCCGAGGTGAAGCAAGAGCTCCAGAAGTAGGCGATGCCCTAGAAGTAGACACGTTTGCCTGACCAGATATAATTGGAACCTATTGGCTCCGCTCCTGTCGAACAGATGCGTGCTGAGAAATCCTGCCATATCTCAGTCTGTCAACTCTGTCAGCCATTGTGCCTGTAAGGTAAAGTAAGACATATCAATAGTGAACGCAAACAACACACACTAGCAAGAAAGTTTTAAAAAAAATACTGCAAGAAACTTCGGAGATGCATCTCCGGAAACACCATTAAACTAAAATGTTGAACAATTATGGAGATGCATCTCTGAAAGCACCATTAAACTAAAAGTTGAACGATTTCAGAGATGCATCTCCGAAATTTCCTAAAGTATATGAAACACTGAACAATTTCGGAGATGCATCTCAAGAATATTATGCAACACAGATGTCGCGTCAATGGCGAATGTACCTCGTGCAACTTGAAGAAAATGTGTTCTGGTCATTATTTTCAGCTAACAAACAAGTTATACACTATGTCTAAATTATGTTACATGTTGTTTCTACACATTTCTAACCCTAATAATTGATTCCTACTCATTTACACTTAAAAACTCGAAAAACTTACTTGAAATTAACAATTCAGATGTTGTTTTCAATATTATAGACGATCTTTGATGTTCCTTTGAGTTCCTTTGACCCTTGCTTGATAAAATTTTATTTGGTGTATAGGGTTGTATTGAGAAGAACATAGGGTCAAACACAAAGGCATATTGTTTTCGGAGATATATCTCCATAATAATTCAACCTTCACTTTCGTGCATCCGGAGATATATCTCCAAAAACAGGAGACAATTATGGAATTTCACATGGTATGCTAGAAGTACATAGGTTGCCATAAGAAATTATCTTATTTTAACTAGACACTAGTAGGGGTGTTTATTGGATCGGCAAATCCAAATTAAACTATGGTGTTTGGATTGGACATTTTTTAATTCGGACAAAAATCGAATAAAACCAATGACATTTTACCTAAGGTACTATTTGACTCGGCGTTTTGTTGACTTATCTTTTACTTCAAAGGAGAAGTAGGACCAAACAATATTCAAAAAGAACTCCTTATTAAAAAAATGACTTTTTATTAGGAATAAAAATATAATTTCAATTTAAAGAGTTTTTACTAATGTAGTTGAAAGAAATTTTATATTTTTTTTTTAGAATATGTATCTTCAAATTTCAATTGAATCTTAGTGTGTATATCTTAGTGTGTATCTTCAAATTTTTAGAATAGTATTTAGTATTTCAAAGTCTATATATTAAATAAGTGAAATATATTAAATATTTTATAAAATATTTAGTATTTATATATTAAATAATTTAATAAATGCGCATCCACATTCATATTACTTATTACTTATGTTGGTGGTATAAGTGAGTCTCAATTATTTAAACCACTTAACTATATTTTCTAAATATCCATACTACTTACTTAAAACCAATATATTCCATAAAAACAACGGTGTCATTTTAAGATACAGTGTCAATTTAAACTATAATAAATAGTCTTTATTATCCATACTACTCTGATATCAAATAGTACACATAGGTTTCTACAACTCTGACAATTATGCTCTAAGTACATTGTTTAGTATTTAATATTTTAAAAATCATATATATTAAATAGTTTAATAAGTGCAGTGCAGTATTTATGCTGGTTATATGCTATTGTTGTTAGTCCAATCATTTTTTTAACTGAATTTTAATCACAACTTTTAAAGACTTTTAGTTAACAAAAGTAAAATATAAAAGATTTAGAAAAAAAAAATACAGGAATCAAATTTAAAAACTCAATAATTTATAAATAGTCTATTTAAGTCTTTATTATTTATCCAATTTCTTATATTAGTTCATCCATATATCAAATAAAATATTTTTAAATATATATCAAAAAATTTTAAATTTTAAATTATTTTTAAAGTTAGAAAAATATAAATATTGTCAAACAACTTTAATTTTATTTATAAAGCTCTTATTTTTAACTTTAACTTAAAAGTAATTTTTACAATTGAAAAAGTTCGGTCAAACGAATTAGTTCGGGCAACGAATTTTTAAAACTCTACATGCAAGTCTGTCTATTCGAAACAACCATAAATAATTCGTATAATTTATATCATCATTATCATGAAAATTAGTATAAAGTATTTGATCTGACCTAATAAGAAGGGAATCGCTGGACTGCCACGCGTCTTTGACTTACTGCCTGTTCACCGGTGTTGAAGAGGAGAAAGGGGGTGTATCTGCAAGACACTCCGATGACAAAGTAAGAAATTGGGCAGAGTGAGAGCAAATACAGAAAGTAGGTTGAGAATTGAATACCTGACTCTCTTGTGAAAGAGAATATTTATAGAGAGACCCCAGCGCAAGGTCAACGGTCATTTGAGTTCGGCTGGATGGCCAGACCCAACCCAAGTGACTGCTAGGGCTTACGTGGCGTAGTGAAGACCAGAACGTGGTCTTCGCCCTAGTTCAACTGCTCCGTGAACTCCGGAGAGTGGGTTGTCCTACTCTTTCGGAGGTGGGCAGTTGATTGATGACGTGTCCCCGCGGAGGGGAGCACGTGGAGAACGTGTGGGGTGCATGTCTTTCTGCCCGACGGGGGAAGCGTCCTGCCCGGCGGGGAATCCTGGTCGACGGGAGCCTCGTGCTCAACACAGATGAGGAGAACTCATTTGGGCCTTTCATCAGGCGTAAGTGGGCTGGACCTTTCCGGCCAAGCGGGGGCCCAGGCCAGAATAGTATTCAACTTCAAAAAAAAAAATGAAACGTCATTTTTAACATTCACAACCTATATGAAAAAATAAAAAAAATTAATTTTTTTATAATATTATGAAAAATTAGTTGATGTAAATTAGATAATTTAAAAAATATATTTTTGCACATTTGTTTCGAATGTAACCGATCAATTCAATTCAAATCAACCCGTTGTTTTTCTTGATGCAAAATGTATAAATCCAATCCAAATCAATTCATATATTTTTGATCGATTTAGGCATTAGATTCTCTTAAATCCGAATCAAAACGGTCAGCAATCACCCTTAAAAATTAATAACAAACTTGTATCATTCATATCTAAAAATTTGCCCTATTTATTTTTATTTTCATCTGACTCATGCTTAAATCATATGCATGCATGATTATAAAATTATTCAATTAGATCATTCATCATATTTCACATAATTCTGTCAGTGGAGCAAAGTTTAGTAATAAGTTAGTAAAAGATCTAAAGATCTGGTGTGGCTTTAGGATTCACTCATCACTTTCATGCCAAATATGTTACCGTTGTGCTCTACAAGCATTTTATGAAAGCATAATATGTGAACTTCATATCTGTTGGTTTGTGATGATTTATTGTGTAGACTTGATATTTAAATTAGTAGGAAGTGATATTTATTGGATTTCAAAATGTCTTTTTTATCAACTTAGCAGCATATTTATATGACTCGTACGTACCATTGTACAAAGGTTATTTTCTAACTATATTAGAAATAATTGTAGCAAACTAACTTAACCAATTTTCTTGTTAAGCTACTTCCACTACTACGCCCACAATACTTAATAATTGTGTTTTCATTTTATGAAGAATAATAATTGTGTACATCATCCGCGTCACCATAAAATTTAAATGTAGTAAAAGTATCAAAATATTTTTGCATTCATTTTTATGATTGAGTAATCCTTAATGTATGAAAAATAGGTGATGGAAAATTTCTTGACTGACTCACATAAAAAAAACTAATATTTATGCCAACAAATATTTTAGTGTGCGATGCGTGAATTTGTTTGATATTTTTTTATTTTTAAGATTGAGAATTGAAAATTTTACTCTAGACACATGAGCTAATTCAAAAGGATTTTTAATGTGCAATAAATGATATTGTGAGATATTGGATCGAACTCTAGTATGGTCGAAGGATAGTTTCTGATTTGACAAGAGTTAAGCATGAGGTTTAAGTCTGTTTGCATGCTGTTGTCGGAGTAATGCGTGTTGTAGTCGAAGTTTGTTCTAACATGCATTAGTCAATATTGCTAGGGTTGTTAGCATGTTGAATTGGGTCTTACTTGTAAGTCCAATTGTTTAAGTTAGCTTGTAGCCAAAGTTAGATTGTAATGGGTAATTGTTAAAAAACCCATTAGGTTAATGTGCTATTTTTTCTTTAGAATAGGATGCTAATATTTCAATCTTGACATAAGGAAAAATAGGAAGATAAAATCCTAATTTCAAGAGAGGGAGGTTATTTTCTTATTCTTGTATACTTGTAATCTTGTTCTAAGAGTAAGGAAATAATATCAGTTTATAACCAATCCTTGTTGTTCCTTGTTGTTTTACCCTGTTATCTTTATTAACCCTAACTCTTGTGTGTTTCTTGATCATAAAGAAATCGTTTATATTTTGTTTCAAGACATCTGATTCACAGTAAATTGATGCGGTGAGCGTGGAGAAGATGCCTTCAATAAAGTATGAGATTGAAAAGTTCACCGGAGTGAACGACTTCGATCTGTGGCGCTTGAAGATGAAAATCCTACTGGTTCAACAGGGTTGTTTGGAAGCGTTGAAGGGAGAGGCAGTCATGGACGCTGCATTAACGGCAAAACAAAAGACGGGCATGATTGAGAAAGCCCACAGTGCAATATTGTTGAGCCTTAGTGATAAGGTTCTTCGACAGATATCAAAGAAGACTACAACATCGGGATTATGGGTTAAAGTTGAAATTTTGTACATGACCAAATCTCTGGTGAATCGGCTCTACTTGAAGCAAGCTTTGTATTCATTCAAGATGAGTGAAGACAAAGTGTTAGCTGAGCAGTTGGATATGTTCAACAAGCTGATTCTTGATCTTGAAAATATTAATGTGAAGATCGATGATGAAGATCAATCACTGTTGTTGTTGTGTGTTTTGCCTAAAACACATGCTCACTTCAAAGAAACTCTCTTGTATGGAAGTGAGTCCCTGACCTTTGAAGAAGTTCAATCAGCCTTGTATTCTAAGGACTTGAACGAACGGAACGAGCATAAACCTTCGAAGGTGGGGGAAGGTTTGGCCGTTAAGGGAAAATTTTTGTGAAAGGATGGTAAGTTCGATAAGAAGAAAGGTAAAAGTCAACAGAAATCTTATAGTGGCGAAACATCTGGTATTCAATGTTATCACTGTAAGAAGGAGGGTCACACAAGAAAGGTGTGCCCTGAACACCTGAAAGATCATGGAAGTAATGGCAACGCAGCCATTGTTCAAGATGACTTCAACTCATATGATGTTCTTGTGGTTTCAAGTGGAGACTCGAGAAAAGAGTGGATTATGGATTCAGGTTTCACTTGGCACATGACTCCAAACAGAGAATTGTTCGAAGAGCTATGTGATCAAGATGGTCGATCTGTGCTGCTGGGAAACAACAAATCTTGCAAAATTGCAGGTATTGGATCTATGAGATTCAAGCTCCATGATGAGTCAATAAGGTTATTTACTGAAGTCAGGTACGTACCTGACTTTAAGAGAAATTTGATTTCTCTTGGTGAATTTGACAGAAAGGGATACGTTTTTCAAGGAGAGAAAAGTATCCTAAGAGTCAAGAATGGATCGAAGGAAGTCTTGAGAGGCGTGAAGAAACAAGGCTTGTATACCTCGAGGTTGAGGTTGTAAGTGGTTCGACAAATGTTGCATCCACGAAACTTGTGTCAAAGACAGAATTATGGCACATGAGATTGGGCTATGTCAGCGAAAGAGGCCTTGTCGAATTGGGGAAGCAAAAACCTGCTAGGAGGTGACAAAGTCGAAAAGTTGGAGTTTTGTGAATCTTGTGTATTTGGTAAATCCTGTAGGGTGAAATTTAACAAAGGCAAGCAAAGAACACATGGATCCCTATATTACATTCATGCTGATCTTTGGGGGCCTGCAAGGAACCTTCACACTCAGGTGCAAGGTATTTTCTATCTATCGTTGATGACTATTTCAGAAAGTTATGGGTATTCATTCAGAAGACGAAGGATGAAACTCTTGAGAATTTCAAAAGTTGGAAGATTCTGGTCGAAACTCAAACTGACAGAAAGGTAAGAGGTTGAGAATCGAAAATGGCCTTGAATTCTGCAACGAAGCGTACGACAGTTATTGTGTTGAGTCTGGGATTGCAAGGCATAAGACTGTAGCAGGTACTCCTAAAAAAATGGCTTAGCTGAGAGATTCAATCGAACAATCCTTGAAAGGGTTAAATGCATGTTGGTTAGTGCTGGATTGAAGAAGGTGTTTTGGGCGGAAGTTGTTTCGACAGAAGCTTACCTGATAAATAGATGCCCCCCGACTGCCTTGGGAATGAAGACACCTGAAGAAGTTTGGTCGGGACATCCACCTAGTCTCGACAGACTGAGAGTATTTGGTTGTGTGGCCTATGCTCATATTAGGAAAGACAAGGTCGAACCTAGAGCTTTGAAATGCATGTTTATGGGATACCCTGAAGGAGTCAAAGCTTATAGGCTATGGTGCCTAGAGCCAGGTCATAGGAGGTGTGTCACCAGTCGAGATGTAGTTTTCAATGAAGCAGAGATGGCTTTCAAGAAATTTGATGATGTTGACGAAGAGCTGGAATAGGGAGAGATTCCTGTTGAGGTGGAGCATGTTGATGCTGAATTGCGTACCTTAGATGAAGTTGAAGAAGACGCAGAAGATGTTGTCAAAGATGACGAGACTGATAATGACTACCTGCTAGCAAGAGATAGGTCGAAGAGAGTCATCAAGCCACCTTAGAGACTTGGGTATGCAGATCTTATAGCTTATGCCTTAAACTTTTCAAGTGAGGTTCTAAATGAAGAACCTAGAGACTATAAGGAAGTTATGAGGAGTCAAAAGAAGACTGAATTGCTAAAGGCCATGGATGATGAGATGAAATATCTTCATGATAAAAACACCTGGAAACTGATCAAGAAACCTTCTGGAGCTAGGTTAGTCAGCTGTAAATGGATTTTCAAAGTTAAGGAAGGAATCAAAGGTGTGGCATCGAAGAGATACAAGGCAAGATTGATTGCTAGGGGGTTCACTCAGAAAGAAGGTATTGACTTCAATGATGTGTTCTCTCTTGTTGTGAAGCACATATCCATTCAAATGTTGCTTGCCCCAGTGGTACAGTTCGACCTTGAACTGGAACAGATGGATGTGAAGACTGCGTTCTTGTTTGGTGACTTAGATGAAACAATCCTGATGAGGCAACTTGAAGGGTATGTCGAAAAAGGGAAGGAAGATTATGTGTGCAAGCTGAATAGATCCTTATATGGACTAAAACAATCTCCTCGACAGTGGAATAGGAGATTTGACAAGTTCATGGCACACATAAGTTTCATCAGAAGTCAGTTCGACCACTGTGTTTACTTCAGATTTTGACCGGGTATTCATTTGTTATTTTGTTGCTATATATGAATGATATTCTAATAGCAAGCAACAATGCCAAAGATGTAATGAGGGTGAAGATTGAACTTAATAAGGAGTTCAACATGAAGGATCTGGGAGTTGTGTCCAGGATTCTTAGGATTGACATCTGAAGAGATAGAAAGCAGTCAAAATTATGCTTATCTCAAGAGGCATGCCTATGGAAGATCCTCGAAACATTTGGTATGTTGAATTTAAAGTCTGTTGTGACTCCGATAAACCCTCAATTCAAGCTAAGTATAGATCAGTGTCCCAACACTGATGTTGAAAGAACTTATATGAATAACATTTCATACGCTAATATAGTGGGTTCTTTGATATACGTTATGGTATGTACTAGGCCTAACATAGCATATGCAGTAAGTCTTGTAAGCAGGTACATGGCAAATCCTTGAAAGGTTCACTAGAAAGCATTAAAGTCGATTCTAAGGTACATAAATGGGTCTCTGAATAGAGTCCTAATTTATGGTAGAGCCTTGAGTGAAGATAGTAAAACAGCAATCGAAAGATATGTCGACTTTGATTATGCAGGTTGTGTGGATTCCAAAAAATCTATTTCTGGATATGTGTTCACTATGTTTGAGATAAAAATCAGGTAGAAAGCAACACTTCAGAAGGTCGTTTCCTTATCAACCACTGAAGCGGAATATATTGCCCTAACTGAAGCTGTGAAGGAAGCATTGTGGCTTGAAGGTTTTGCAAAGAAGTTAAAACTTCAAGGTCGAGTTATCACTATTAAATGTGATTGTCAAAGTGCAATACACCTGTCAAAAAATTCAGCCTATCATGAGCAAACCAAGCACATTGATGTGAGGCTGCATTTCGTCAGAGGGATAATCAAGCATGGAGAAGTCCAAGTGCTGAAGGTTTTGACATATCATAATGTTGCTGATATGATCACCAAGACGTTGCCCAGTTGCAAGTTTTTCCACTGTATGCAGTTGATAAAGCTGCAAGAAGAAAGCTAGTTTCTTGATACTACAGAGTTAGATCCAAGGTGGAGATTTGTGAGATATTGGATCGAACTCTAGTATGGTCGAAGGGTAGTTTCTAGTTCAACGGAAATTAAGCATGAGGCCAAAGTCTGTTTGCATGTTGCTGTCGGAGTAATGCGTGTTGTAGTCGAAGTTTGTTCTAACATGCATTAGTCAATATTGCTAGGGTTGTTAGCATGTTGAATTGGGTCTTGCTTGCAAGCTCAATTGTTTAAGTTAGCTTGTACCCTAAGTTAGCTTATAATGGGTAATTGTTAAAAAGGCAATTAGGTTAGTGTGCTATTTTTTCTTATAAATAAGATGCTAGTTTCTCAATCTTGGCATAAGAAAAAATAGGAAGATAAAATCCTAATTTCAAGAGAGAGAGTTTATTTTCTTATACTTGTAATCTTGTTCTAAGAGTAAGAAAAGAATAACAATTTATAACCAATCCTTGTTTTACCTTGTTATCTTTGTTAACTCTAACCCTTGTGTGTTTCTTGATCATAAAGAACTCGTTTATACTTTGTTTCAAGACATCTGATTCACAACAAATATAAAAATAATTTATAATATTTCTCAAAACAAAAAATTATAATAATTTTTACGGATTAAATATTTTTTTCGTTTCTTATCCTATACTCGGATTTTATTGAGAAACCTATAGGTTTAAATGGGTGTATAAGATCAAGATACATGTTGATGGCACCCTTGAGAGATACAAAACATGATTGGTTGCGAATAGTTACACACAAACTGAGGACATTAACTATATGGATACTTGTTGCAAAAATGATAAATGTCAAATTGTTATTGCTAATTGATGCTTCAAGGCATTGTCACCTTGTTTAACTTGATGTCAACAATGCCTTCTTCCATGTTGACCTAGATAAGAAAGTCTACATTACACCACCTCTTGACTTGATTCCATCAGCCCCTAATCAGTTTTATAGGTTTCTAAAATCTCTTTATGGATTGAAACATGCTAACTAGCAGACAATGAGTTGCATGTTATCATCCTTACTTACTTCTTTTAACTACAAGCAATCTAAAGCATACTAGACTTTTTTTTACTAAATTTATTGGTAAAAAACTCATAATTCTGCTCATCTATGTTGAAGACCGTATCATATCAGGAGTGATATTGATGAAATCCAAAGTTTAAAATTAAGGTTTGACATCAATTTCAAAATCAAGAACCTTGAAAACTTACAGTACTTCCTTAGAATTGATGTTGTTCAATCTTTTCAAAGAATTTCCATTTGTCAACGCAAATATGCACTCGAATTATTACATGAACATGTCTTTTTAGCTGCAAAGTCAACACCTACTCCAATGACAAGATCTCACTAGCACATTACCAATGATGATTCTCCTCCAACTAATCCCACCACTTATAGAAGGCTCATTGAACAATTAATTTATTTCTAAACCACAGGATCTTACTTAAGTTTTTCAGTTCAACAGCTAAGTCAATTCATGTTCTCTCTAACAACTCTCTACCTGCAGGCTGCTTATAAAATCCTAAAATACATAAAGCAAACTCCATCTCAAGGATTGTTCTTTTTCTCCACATCCATTCTTCAACTTAAGACATTTATTGATTCAGATTAAGCATCGTGCAGTGATACAAGGCGATCAATTACATGTTTCTGCATTTTTTTAGGAGACTCTCTCATATCTTGAAAATCAAATAAGCAAATTATTGTTTCTCGATCTTCCTCTGAGGCAGAGTATCGGGCCCTTACTTCAACAGTTTGTGAATTACAATGGCTCTCACTTACTTGTTACGTGACTTCCATGTTGAATTTATCACACCTGCACTTTTATATTTTGACAATCAATATTCCACATTGCCGCAAATGCAATATTTTATGAAAGGACAAAACATATCGAAATCGATTGTCATACGAGAAAAGCTGGTTGGCAAACTGTTTCAATTACTATTAATTCCAACATCTACATAACATTATGTAATAGAAAATGATAATAAAAAATATACACATAGGTGATTACTTAAATGTCATTTTATTAATGAAAATAATTTGTAGAAAAAAGCAATTTAAGAAGTTCATGCCATTAATTTTTATTGAGTTGATAATTGATTGATTGATGGCTAAGCAAATTAAAAACATCTGAAGTTTGAGAAGTGAAAGACGTGTCTCGCGTGAGGAAAGTAAATTTAGGTTCTGCCTCTTTTCTGTACCCTCTGTTTTTCTGAGAAACTTGTCATTCGCAACCAATTCATTACAATAACAAGCCCATGATATTAACTACTTTCTCAAATCTTCAAAAAAAAAATCTGTAAAATTTACTAATGTTGGTTAATTGCATGAATTTAAACCTGGATATACGGAAAGTCACGTGTGGAATCTGAATCTGTTTTTATGAAATAGAGCGGTTAAATTATGAATTTATTGTCTTCGTGAAACATCATAAATAGGAATGTCTGCATATAAATGTCAGTGCATGTCATAATATTTGAGACCAAACACACAAAACTTTGAATTTCCATATTATGCTGCCGCCAAACTAAAATGAAGAGGCGCGTACACTGTTCAAATTAACATTAAATGCTTTGATTTTAAAACATCAAGTGCTCACGAGCTTCCTCACTTGCTTCACCCACCCTGCCAACTCACTCTGCATGCATATATCACACCCTATTTAAGGGCACATACTTTCAACCCTTTTGCACCAAAATCTATAGCTCTCTCCAAAACCTCAACACTCTCATATATCAAAACAAACGACACAAAACATCATTAAACAAAAGAAATGACTACTACTAAATGTTTCTCCTTTCTAACCATATACCTTCTTCTTTCACTAAACTCTCTTGAAACCGTCATAGGTGGACGTATAATTCCACCAAGTGCTCCGAGCACGGTTACAAGGCCGCTAGTTTCATCAGAAGTTGAAAACTTTGTGATGCCGCAACAGGAACGTAAACAGAAAGCTTTTCAAATAGGGAGAGAGGTGAAGGGTTGTTTGCCGAAAGGTTCTAGACATAACTCGGCTCCAAGCAGATTTGTTAACTTTAAGCCTGAAGGTTCTGGTGGATGTTCTAAAATACATTCAGGGAAACCTTGATGATGTTTGAATGGTACAAGATTTTTTTTCTTTTTGTATGTATATGGTTTTTCAAGTTCACTTGTAGTGAATTGAAAACTGACAAGGTCGCTTATATATATGGTTTTATAACTTTGGCTTTTTGTGATTTATATTGCAAGTTACAATTTTGAACAATGTGTATGGAAGTCACATAAATATGGTTTTATACCCTTTTTGCTTTTAGTGTTGCATGGTTAAATTTGATGTTCTGCTATGTATCTAATTTAAGGAGAAGAGTTTCTTAGAATAGATGCATCTCAGGCACTTAAAGCTAGAGAATCTAAAGATTAACATTAAAAAAGCAAGAATTATGATTCAAAAGAACAAATAAAAACACCATCCATGATATAAACATGAGCATACCATATCTAAATTCTGTGTTAAACCAGTAACAAACTATAGTAATTTAACTTAAGTACATGAAAAGCAAAAGGCGGGCTTTAAGTTTTGCCCTTGAAAGGAAAAGTCTACAGCAGATAATTGAAGAAAATCTAACTAAGTCTACAGCAGATAATTGAAGAAAATCTAACTATACAGATCATCTTCCTCAGCTCCGCCAGAAGCAGTAGTTGCAAAAGGGTCAGATTCAGTAGTTCTATTTGCAGTGTCTGAGAACCTAAATTCACTTCCGAAGCCCCTTGATTGTTGTAAGGTTTGAGCAAATGCTTGGTATTTACGTATATCAGCGTCACTGACACTCCTACGCGCATACTTCATTGACTCCTCAAAATGAGCCGCCTTGATCTCTGCAACTTCTTCGTCGATAAGGTCTTCTTCCATGGCCTCAGGGTTTTCCTTCCTTTTCCTCTCTTGTTCTATGTCCTGTAACCACAACAATTTATTAGCTCAAACCTTGTCAAAAGAGATTCATAGAGTCGTAACAATATTGAACGAATCAAAATCTTGAAACTAGAAAAGAAATAAACATCTATTAACCAAATGCATACCTTCTCAATGTTTTCTCTTATAGCATATTTGCATGCTCGCTGGCATATTTCTGTAATATCGGCACCACTGAAACCTTGTGTATACCTAGCCAATGCTCTCAAATCAACATCTTTCGCAATTGGTGACTTTCTCAAGCAGGACTTGAAGATCGAATGACGGGAATCCTCATCAGGAAGAGGAATATAGATCAATTGATCTAGACGGCCAGGCCGGAGTAGTGCGGGATCAATGATATCAGGTCTGTTAGTTGCCCCGATAATAAACACAGTCTTTTTAGCAGACATGCCATCCATTTCAGTCAGAAGTTGATTTAGAACTCTGTCGGCAGCACCACCAGCATCCCCAACACTGCTTCCTCTCTGCAAGAACAACAGTGATTAAATACAAATAGAAGTTTTAGTTTTAAAAAAAATACAAATAGAAGTTGAAAACAAGAAATCAAAGAGATGCATGCAATCACAACTGAGAGGTATTAAAAAACATTAAAGATCTATAAATGGATTGGCTTATTTAAGCTTTTCTCCTGACACAATCACTAGTGAGGGTGTTTGAGTCAGGTTTTTTCAACTTATTTTCACAAGCTCTCTAGGATAGCCTATGAAAACAACTGATAGCTATATGAAAGCAATCTAACTTTATTATTTCTTTGTTGTAGAACTAGCTTATACACAAGTGCTTAACTAAGTTATTTATCCAAACAAGACTTATTTGAGATCCTCGTTTTTTCTTTTCCGAAAAGACTAGAAGCAATAATAATGTCATGTCAAAATATATAAACATATCTCACTTGAGTATCAACCATGGTCACTGCATAATAACATAGCAATCTGGGAGTTTTGAAGTAACTAGAAAACAAACCTGAGTGGCAATGGAGTCAAGCTCATCAAAAAAGAGGACACATGGAGCTGATTGTCTGGCCTTGTCAAAAATTTCTCTAACATTGGCTTCACTTTCACCAAACCACATTGTAAGCAATTCTGGGCCTTTCACACTGATGAAGTTAGCTTGACATTCATTAGCAATTGCTTTGGCTAACAATGTTTTTCCGCATCCTGGAGGACCATAGAAGAGAACTCCTTTTGATGGTGACATCCCAAACTTCTCAAACTTTTCCGGGTGCTCAACAGGATATTGAACAGTCTGAGTCCACAGAAAATAAAAATTCAGAAACTTCTCAAATTGATAAGGAAAAAAGGTATGATTAATTACAAGGAAATATTTTTGACCTCTTGCAGTTCACGTTTGACATTCTCAAGGCCTCCGATGTCTTCCCAGCTAACATTAGGCACCTCAACAACCTGTCAATAGAGTTTAGTAAGAAAACAGACCACCAAGAAAGAAAACCTTATTGAATCGTAAAAAAGAAAACTAACAGTTTCACGTAAAGCCGAAGGGTTGCTTGTTCCGAGGGCAGTCTGGAAATGTTCATTTGAAATTGCCATGGAATTTAATATTTCAGCATCAATTGTCTCATCCTCTAAATCAATGACGTCCATCTTCTCCCTAATGCACTGCAAAGCCGCTTCAGTGCAAAGGGCAGCAAGGTCAGCCCCAACATACCCATGAGTATCTTTTCCAATTCTTTCCAAATCAACCTACCAAGGAAAGCATAAATGATCAGCTAAAAATTTAAGAAAATTGTAAGCAAAATAACAATCAATGCTATTGAAAACTTGATTGTGGGTATTAACATTACAATAGAAGAGAAATCAATGTAACAAACCCTTATTAATACTGCAATGTGCAACTATCATAACTAAATAAATAGTAGTGGATTTGACTGATGAGATGAATAAACATAAAATACAGCACAAAATACCGCCCAGCAAATGTGAAAGTTCAGTATTTGGTAATTCCCAACTTACATCATCAGAGAGCTTCATGTTTTTGGTATGTATGCGAAGGACCTCAAGCCGTCCAATTTCATCAGGAACACCAATATCAATTTCCCTATCAAATCTACCAAACCGTCTCAATGCTGGGTCAATGCTATTTGGACGATTAGTTGCACCCATGACAATAACATGAGCACGAGATTTTAATCCATCCATAAGAGTCAAAAGTTGTGAAACAATCCTTCTTTCAACTTCACCGTGTGTCTTCTCCCGCTTGGGTGCAATAGAATCAATCTCATCGATAAAGATGATGGATGGTGCATTCTTTTCAGCTTCCTCAAATGCTTTCCTAAGATTGCTTTCACTCTCTCCAGCCAGTTTGGACATAATCTCAGGTCCGTTAATGCAAAAGAAGAAAGCTCCAGTTTCATTAGCAACAGCTCTAGCTATTAATGTCTTTCCAGAACCTGGGGGTCCATATAGCAAAATTCCTTTCGGTGGTTTCACACCAATTGCTTTGAAAAGTTGTGGATGCCTCAGTGGAAGCTCAACCAACTCGCGAATCTGTGCCATTTGCTTCCTAACACCACCCACATCATCATAACCAATTTCATCAAGCCTGTCTTCATCTTCTCTTTTCACAGGTTCTCCCTCGCAAAAAATCTCAGTGTCTGGAGCAACCACACAATACTCCCCAGGATCAGTTTCAATGACCTTAAACTCTACACTTCTCATCCCTCCCCGCACAAGAAATAGTTCTCCTTTTCTGACAGGACGATAAGCCTCCAAGAAATAGGCTGTAAATCATATTAAAAAGTTAGACTTGCACAAATACAAAAATATACATATTCAATCATATATATAATAAAACCTCTACAAACAAACATCGAATCCATAAGAAAATGATAAAATTAAATCCCTTCTTTGCAGTGTGTCTCTCAAGTAAAACGGCCACATGCATTTTCATGGAAAATCATCAAAATCCCTAAACGCCAGTCAACCATATACATGTATGCAAAAACTTACATTACGATAAGAAGTCTGATTTGAAATAATCAAAAAGACTTGGAACAAAGGAAAGTGATAGAAATTGATACTATGTTATACAATAGACTAAGAAACCAGTGAAGAAAGTCTAATAGCAACAAAAGACAAGTATTTGCAGAAATAAAAATTACAAAAGATAGTAGTTTAACACATGAAAATTTAGCAATAGAAACATGATCATAACAACTAGAAACACTCAAAACATGAACAAAAGAACAAAGCTAGCAAAATCAAGTCAAAATTCAGTAACCAGACAATTGTATTCAGAGGCCCTAGAACTTACGTTTCAAGAAAGCATCAAAGAGATTGCCAGTGAGACCTTCAATTGTATCATCAACAGGAAGAATATGCACGCGTTTCCCATACTTAACATCAGGACACTGGTGCACAGACACAACATCTCCAAGCCGAACTCGCAAGTTCGACCTCACAACCTTGTTCATCCTTATCTTAGCCTCTTCGCACGTATCATCAGCAAGCGATACACAAATAGTATCCTTCCGTTTCTTTCCCTACAACCCAACATAAATCACACTATATGAGTAAAAAACTATCACACTTCTATATGATCCCTGAACTAAAAATATCATAAATAATCACTAAACTATTCTTAATCTATCATGTGCCATTCAAAAAGCAGTTATTTTGGAAATTGAATGAAACCCTAGATGAAAAAGGAATTAAATTAAAGAGGGTGTTGTTCAAAATATTACCTTGATAAGAACAGTGTCACCACGGAAAAGCCCCAACGTTTCCATGGTTTGTGGATGCATAGCGACAATAGAGTTGTCGTCGTTGACAGCCTCATCAACGACAAGTCGGTTAGGAGATTTCTTCCGTTCCAGAATCGCGGTGGAGAAGTCCTTTTTCACCGACTTCCTGCAATTCAAACCAAAACTTGATTATTATTACTATTATTATCAAACAAATTTCGAAGACAAATAAGTGATAGAAAAAATAAACTAAAATTGTGAGAGGAAAATCAATGACGATTAAACTCACGAATCAGATGATTCTGGTTGAGACATTTTTTTGATGGAATTTTGAAGATCAATGAGAGCGCAGAAAAAAGCTTGACTTGTTTGTGTTTGATGAAACAAAAGCCAAAGTGATGAACTTGTTAACTTTGAAGTTTTTGATATTCACTATTTATAGATGCTTAAGTTAGTTTTTTTTATGCCGAGATTACCCTTTATTTTGAATTTTAGTTATGGTTTTGTTTTGTTTTTTAGAAAAATCCGGCTGCAAATACTCTTGAATTGTGTAACAAAATAAAAAAAGATATGCTTAAATATTAAGAGTTGTAGTTTTTTTTTCTAGATACATTATTGAGTTAATTTTAGCTTATATTGTTAGATATTGATTACTAGGTTTTCTTTAGTTTTATTTATTTATTTTTAGTATTATAATATTCATGTTATTCTTGAGGGGTTGAGAGTGGGGTAAGAAAAATCATGCTATGTTAGTGTATTTAAATTTATATTTTAGTTTGAATATATATATATATATATATATATATATATATATATATATATATATATATATATATATATATATATATATATATATATATATATATATATATATATATATATATATATATATATATATATATATATATATATATATATATATATATATATATATATATATATATATATATATATATATATAATAAAAAAAATTAATTTTAGTTTTCCTATTTTTTTGAGAAAAAGTTGGTTACTAATATTCTTAAATCATGTATCATAAAAGATAAGGTTGAGATTTACTACTTTTTAGGTTGAGATCTACTAATTTTAGTTTAATATTTTTTTCAGAAAAATCCGGTGGGAGGCTTTCTTAATTTGTGTAACAGAAAATATAGACTTAAATCTTGAGATTTACTACTCTTTAGGTACCCGTTTATTTTAGATTAAAAAAATATATTTTTTAATTAAAAAATTTAGAGATGTTTTTTGAAATTAAAAAAAAAATAGAAGCTAATTTGCATTTGTTTCCTATCATAAAAATGATGTTCTTTTGACAATTTGATTAATAAAATTATTTTTTTAATTATAAATTATTTAAGAAAAACATATAAACTAGTGTCAATATTTATGCAAATATTTTTTTAAAAACAAAAACCACATATAATCTCCACTAGTTATTTTAAAATCTAATGATTCGAATTCATTTTTATATTCTCACATTAAAATGACATTCTTATAAGATATGTACTATATATATATATATATATATATATATATATATATATATATATATATATATATATATATATATATATATATATATATATATATATATATATATATATATATATATATATATATATATATATATATATATATATATATATATATGTTTAAAACAATGTAAAACAAATACATAAAAATAAAATTACATATTTTTAAAGTCTTATTCTAATGTTTTGAAGTCATCAAGCATAAAAATAAAACTACATCTTTTTAAAGTCTTATTAAAGGTTTTTTAAGGCATCAAGAATAACATGAATATTATGGACCAAAAGTGTGGGAAATTTTTTTAGAAAGGTCATTTTTTGAAGGAAATATTTTAAAAGACTAAAAACAAAATTTGACATATTTATGAGGACCACAAACATATTTAATCTAAAATAAACTATTGTCGTTGTTGTCCATGTTTCTTGGTAATTGGTCTCTAATAGTGTTTCTTATTTTTTTCAATATATCTAACATCAACTTAAGTTGCTGTTTGCCATTCACCATGAGTATGTAAGCCATTTATATCTCCTTCATGAAAATCTTATTCACTTTCTTGTAAACTACTGATGTTTTCTAAACTTTTAAAAATATTCAAGTCACTTGAGTTTGTTCTTCTTAAAAAGTTATGAAGTGCAAAACAAGACCAAATAATACTCATTTGAGTTTTAAGTTTGAAATTAGACATTTCTTGTGATACTTTCCATCTTGCTTTTACCACACCAAAAAGTTATTTCATTCACACTTCTTAAACTAGAATGATAATAACTAAAATTTTCATTTCTTGATATGAATCCTAGAGCAAGTCTAAAATGTGCAAGATGATACCTTGAATTCTTATATGGTGCTAACTTTTAAGTGACGGATATTATGAATCTACAAGATAGGATTTTATTGTGTATATAAACAAAATCTATTAGACAAGAATATAAAAATATTTATTATACAGATAAAAATATTTGAAGTACTAAAAAATAACCTTATGCATGATAAGGAAATCACAAGTCTGGGTTGACGAAGAGTATCTATTAGAATTTTTACATCATGAACAGATCATTATCATCCACACAATGAAAAAGTAAAACACATATTGAAGTCACACACAACCATCACATTAGTACTTGTATATCCTTATTGAAAAACGATTTTTGTTTCTCTGTTGGGACATGTATTTTGAATTAAGGCCAATATCGACTATCATATCTGATATATTGAGAAGAGTCAACAAGGTCAACAGGTTTAATGACTTTTTTCCCCAACTTGCATACAACTTCTAAAGCTTTGTTGAAATGTTTATGAATGGTCTCACTAGAATCTTGAAATCGCTCTTGGGCATTTCTATATGAGGAAGGTTTTTGTTCTGACTTGGGCCCCGGCTTGACCGAGCAGGCCCAACCCAATAATATTCTGCCAAGCCCAATCCAGCTTGGGCCGCAGCCGTCGAGCACATGGTCCTCGACGGGCAGGTAATGTCCCTCCGCGGGCAGAACCTGCCTCATCTGTATCGAACACAAGACTCCCCGTCAGGCAGACACTGCCCCCGTCGGGCAGAACCTCCCTCCCCGGGCAGAACCCCCTCCCTCCGCGGGCAGAACAACGTGTCCTCCACACGTTCTCCACGTGCTCCCCTCCGTGGGTACACGTCATCCACCAACTACCCACCTCTGAAAGAGCAGGTCAACCCACTTTTCGGAGTTCACGGAGCAGTTGAACTAGGGCAAAGACCGCGTTCTGGTTTTCACTACGCCACGTAAGCTCTAGCAGTCACTTGGGTTGGGCCTGGCCATCCAGCCCAACTCAAATGACCGTTGGCCCTGCGCTGGAGTCTCTCTATAAATACCCTCTTCTCCAAGAGGGTCAGGTAATCACTTCTTACCCCTTTTTCTGTACTTGTGATCACTCTGCCCATACGCTTACTTTAGCATCGGAGTGCCTTGCAGGTACACCCCCTCTTCTTCTTCAACACCGGTGAACAGGCAGCAAGTCAAAGACGCGTGGCAGCCATCGATCCCCTTCTGATCAGGTCAGATCAGTTTCCCTATCATATATAAGAATATCCCAACATGTTCCTCAACTCCAATATGTTTAGCAGGTGTCAATTCATAATAATTAGTTAACTCGCATACCAAATGTTGAAAGACTTGTTTCCTCATTCGAAGTTGCTCAAAAAAACCTATTATCATTTCATGTTATCAATTATGTATATCATAGTTGGTCGGAGATAATTGACGTAGTTTTATTTTCTTTGACAATGTTGAAAATTCTGGCCAACCCACGATGGATGTTCTAACAGAAGTTATAACATCCACTGTGACATTCACTACAGACCTACTATTATGCAGTAATAACAAGGCAGTAAATAACACAGTTAGTTGTTGACCCAGTTCAGTGCAACACACTTACATCTGGGGGCTACCAAGCCAGGGAGAAATTTCACTATCAGCAGTATCAATTCAGAGTCAAACCTCCAGTTTGCACTCCTCACTTAATCACTATCCAATGACAATTTAACCTAGAGACACTCTAGACCTGAGTATACCCACTCACTCCCTACAATCACACACCAGTGATAACAATCAGTTACAAATTAAACAGTAGATTGAAGATGCACTTCACCTGCACACACACACACCTTGATCTTGCTTCAAAGTTTTGATCAAGTGACACACACTCTTGCTTAACAGCTTCGAGTGGTACACAGCCTAGAAACTACCTAACCAATGCAATCAACAGTTGCTTGGGTTACAAGTATTCCTAAGACACAAACATGAAGAACAATCTCTTCACTTCTAAACCACTATGGTGATTTCTCTGCTTCTTTATCTTCAACAGCTGCCTTCTAGGATTGCCTCTCCTGGTATTTGTAGCAGCAGATCAGTCCTTGGGCCTGGGCGCATACATTAGGTTTTATTTATCATAAACCCTCACTTTTGTATTCTGCATGTTTGCCTCTTTAATCAGGTACATATTAGTTCCCCTAGGGCGTCTAAAATGTCTCCTGCATTCCAGCTTGAGCTTCTGAGTTGTTTCCTGAGTTATAGCTACCAGAATAACAAACTTCCGCTTGATGTCATACGATCTATGTCATAACATTGAGTATGACATCCAGCTTAACTTATAGTTAGCTTAGTTAACTTACCCTGCACAGTCCATATTATGAATGTAGTAACATCAATCATGACATTCATATATGTACTTATATTTTGCCACAAAATGCAGCCAATCAAGAGCACTTACAAATGTATTTCAAAATATGATTTGTAACCATAAAAGCAGCCACCGGCGTTGCAATTTGATATTGATTTTTATTAACTTGTTGAACTTCAATATCCATTTCAGAATAATGTCACTCTCATATGAACTATCATCTGAAATCTCGTCCAAACTCTCATTTGAGTTGTCACTCATCCTGTTACACAAAAATATAAAATTATAAATGTTTTAATAGTTAAAAACCATGACACCTTAAAGCCTTAAACCAAGAAAGTAAGAAAACAAGAATGGCATTTAAGAATCCAAAATCACATATTCTAACAAGTAAATAATGATATTTCAATTTGGTATCAAAATTGCAAAAGAATTGTGACAAATATCATATTACATCAAGCTAACAAAAACATAATCGTTCCAACTACTAATGGTTTTTTTCTAAGAAGCATACAATTCTATCAACGATCACGTGGATATTTTTTTGGGCACAAGTGTCTATCTAATCATGAGCCATATCAGTAGTGGAGGTATTCATGAAATAAGAAAGTGTTGTGCTATTTTCTTTATTGGCAAAGATTCTAAAAGCCTTAAAGTGTAAATGTGATCCTTTTACCAAGGATGGGATTTCATCCAACATTTTCAAACATTTTGTATAACTAATGTTGTCTTCTGGGAGTCCTTTTTGGCTTGGCCCAAACCCGTCGAGTATACGATTAAGAGATCATTAAAGTTTCTTTGTTACCCTGATTTTCTCTCCTTTCTCTAAAATATTTCTCTTTCTGGAAGAACTTGGTGTTGGGTTGGGTTATACTTCAATTCCAACATTAAAACTATTTGCATCTCCTTCATCCTGAGTAATTATGTTATTCTCACGACCGTCTTCAAAAATAGATTGTGATCCTTCACATGGTAATTGATCTTCATATGATTTATGAAGGGTGAATCTAGTAGCTATTGCACCCTTAGAAGATTTATCTAGAAAGTCAATAAACTTAGGTTCCATTTAAAATATTTGGATCATCCTGAAAAAAAAATATTCAAAACTTAGGCCTATCATCCCACCATTTTGTAAAAACTTTTCCATCCTTATCTAAACCTTTCACATTTTTTTAGATTCCATTCTAGTCATCAAATGTAATATTAATATTTATCACTAACACAGTAGAAATTTGAAACAAACCTATTAATATTTATCACTCAGATTAAAGCTTGTGAGTGTAGTATGGTATTTACAAGTTCAAGTCCTTAGTTTCCAGAAGTTTTGATTTCTACAAAGATTTAATTGCTCTCTATCATTATATGTTAAGCATTATACTACTAAAAGCAACACATTATTCTAATGGAAAAAGGGGAAACCATAAACTAAAAAACTGTTGAGAGACACCACTATGGTACATTGAAATTAAAGAGCACCATAAACAACAAAACATAAGCAAGAAGAAAAGGATAGTAACCTGAGTTGGACTAGATGTAGGAGAAAGGGGTAAGTTTGAATCGGTGTTGTCCAAGTAGAAATCAGAAGCTTCAAAGAAATGAAAAATTAAACACACACGACACAATTAAGGCTCCATTTGGAGGAAAAAGAAACAAATAAGAAAAGTGAAAATTGAGTTGATTATGAGTGATTGTTATTTAACCAAAGAGGAATGTGAAAGAGCTTTCTATTATTCATAACCCTACTTAAAGTGATCTACTATCAACACTTCAAAAATCAATTGCACTAAGTTACATAATTTCCCTTTTCATATAAAAAAATTAACCCTAACAAATGGACAAAATAGTAATCAACTAAATGACTTATTAAATCTGACACAAACCTCTTTTCTCTTGCCATTTGTCATTAATCCATTTGATGCATCAAATAAAGTTGTTTCCCTCCTTCCCACAAAAACCTTTTCACACGTTTCCATATAATGAATTACATAGTTCAATAAAATCTAGTATCTTTCTACTCCATTTCTCTCCATCCTCTCTCAAAGCCATTTTCCCTCTTCAGTTGCCTCTCACTCTCTACCGTTTTCTGTCTCCCTCTCTCTCAGTTTTCTCTTATTTCTTCCACAAACCCTAAATTCGTCGCCGCCCCCTTTCTCCGTTTTCTCTGTTTTCCTCCATAATATCTCTCTCTTACAAAAGTACTACCTCATTGCCTCACTTTTTCTCCAAGATTTCATATTTTAAAAAAGCATCATCTTTGTCTATCTCTTGCTCTGCAACTCATTTCACCAAAGCTTTTAAGATTAGATTTTTTTCCTCATCAAACCTCATGTTTTGAACTACAAGTTTGTTCCTTTGTGTATTGATTTTCTTTACATATTGTTATGGTTTCTTTTTATACTGTTAAATTATTCATAAAACATGATTTTCTTATGGTTTGCTTAAGTTCTATTCAATGTATTAGCTTCATTATTTCGTTGTACCTCATATACAATAGATTTATTATCATTTGTGTCTCGTCTGTAACTGTGAAATTTTACTCAAAACTTATACTGTTTTTGATACATTACGTAAACATGTGAAATCTTTTGTTGCATAAAGCGTTTTTCAGGGGCATTCTTCTATCTGTTAAAAAAATGGAGCTCTGACATTTCCTGAGTTCATTGGTCTTAACTGAGTTTGGCTAACTTTGTAAACCTAAAAGTTTCATTATAACATGTTTCTCTGAATATCTTTTAAATAAACTGAGTTTGACACATTTTTGAAATAGACTTTTTCCTTTTTATTTATGAATCTTGAACTACTGAACAATTGTTTTGTGAACCTTAGAACATGAGTATCTTGAACTACTGAACAACTATTTTAGTAGTATCTTGAATTTTAGAACATGCGTATCTTGAATCTTGAACTACTGTTTTTGTTATACCTGATGTTTTTCATTCCTAGCTCAGTTTAAACAAACTGAGTATCTTTCCTAACTAAGTTTTTCTCCTAACTGCAACATCAAACTAAGTATTTGTTTAAAATGCTTTTCATTATTTTTCCTAAATGAGTTTCTTTTACCTGCTTTTTCATTTTATGTACTTAGAATTTCATGGTCTGACTTTAACTGGTGTGGTTTAAACATGTCCATATATGAAGTTTGCACATCCTATGAAGTTTTTTTTCCTGTCCATATATGAAGTTTGTATACCTGCAAGTCTATTTTTTTTGCAAGTTGTTCTCTGTCATGGTTCTCATATGTAACTGATATGATGTTTGTGTTCATATTACATAAACTCGTGATCTGTAAATCCTACTAGACTATTTTTTCCTCTGTTTTTGTTTTCCATGTTCATGGTTTTCCTTTGTCATTCTTTTTCAAACTGCTATGTTTTTCATTTTCATGTTTTCCATGTTCATGTTTTTCCTCTGTTCATGTTAATTCGTGTTGTTAACCTTTGAATTGATAAAAAGAAAAGAGTGGATTGCAACATCTCGAAATGGTCATACAAGACGCGAAGATAACCATTTGCAACTATATTTGTATATATTTTACGAATGCTTCCTTTAAAAGAACGTTACATTGCAGGGTAATCAAATACACATGACAACTAGGAATCGAGAGTTTAAAGATTGGATTGAACAACTTACGTAACATGAAACATATTGTCTTTACAATGGAGAGCCTGTGGTTAATGATGACACTTTCAAAGTATGCCCTAACAAGCTTAAACTTGTGTTCAAGGGAGGAACCACTATTTCTAAAATGGCAATTCCTGAAATACCACCACACCAATTCAAGTTTAAGCTAATACTCGATTTTCTTACTGGAAAATTCAGCCATGATTTCTTATATGGTGATCTTTTATTATGTTTATGTATTATATGTTATACATTTTTTTACAGTTTATGTGTTCTCACCTAACTACATTTCAACTTTATGGATTATTGGCAATTTAAGACGTTATAGGTGTTCCGCAAGACGCAAATGGATGGCGGTGTTAAGAAATTGTGTGCCAATGTAACTCTTTGTGATGAAGCAGGAAATGTCATTGAGGTTGCATTATGGGATGATTACGGTAAACAATTCATGAACTATAATGTGTCAAACACCTCTCCTGGTCCAACACTCCTTATCCTAACACATGCATGGTGTAAGCAAAATCAAGGTTAGTCATGTATTACTAACATTTGATAATAACTCTAATGCTTGCATTTTATTTCGTTCTCATATGTAACTAAGGTGCATCATCTGGATTGTCTAGCCTATCAAACACGTGGAATAGATTGAAGCGTCACATTAACTTAAACCATCTCCAAGTTCACGCATTTAGATCGAAGTATGATAATTTCATCTACACTATGCATTATTTTTGTACTTTATGACTTCACAGTTTACTTGCACAACCTTAATGTCTTTTGCATTTAGATGATGCAACATGTTAGCAGCTACCCAATCAACCATTCTCTGTCTCATTCTCTCACCCAAACATCAGATTCATTTGTACAATCTAACACAAAATGGACACAACCAAATAAGGTCAAGAGTATCTGTCAAATTTGTGAACTCAACAAGGTTTGTTGTATTCTTTAGCATGACTTAAGTTACTGTCTTAATCATATAATTGTTGAAAGTATAAGTTACTGTCATAATCATCTATTATTCAATCTATTTTGTAACTCATATGGTACCATCAAACTCCAAAAGCGGCATTATCGGTCATGGATACTGATGTTGGAGTCGGCCTTCAAAATGAATCTATTGTATATCTAACTCATTACTCATATGTCCTTAACAACACTATATATGAGTATGCTTATTATATATCATTATGTAGTTATAAATTACTTGTGTCATTTGTAGCCAAGCAATTCAGTTGATCAAAGCTTTTCTGTAGTACCACCCACTTCTGCTAAGAGTGATTGCAGCCTATTGACATGCTCTAGCAACACCCCTGCTAATAGGGTTGTTGTCCCAACCACTCTAGATGACATTTTGCAAGATGAAGTCTTGACTCCACAACAATCTGCTGAAGGTGAGATAATACTTAGAAGGGGGGTTGAATAAGTATGAAAGTTTAAAACTTAGAATTAAAACACAATTATTTTTATCCTGGTTCGTTGAACTCAACTACTCCAGTCCACCCTTCCTAGAGTGATTTGCCTTTCTCTAACAAGGACTTAATCCACTATTTAATCAAACATATTACAATAGTAACACCTAAGAACAACTGTTCTTAGTCTTCTCAAGAGCTACTGATTCCAACTGAATCCTCTTAAGGAAATCCTTTACAATCAATGTAAATCTAATACAAGAGTAATAATGCTTCTAATAAGCTTTTATCACAATAGTGATATTTCTCTTAAGTTTAAGTACAATGAAATTAATTCTAAGAATAAATATGAGAGTATGAGAGCTTGAATGTTTTAATTCTTTTTCAGCAAGATGTCTAACTGAAGAATTTGGTGGAGTCTTGCTTTTATAGGCAGCTGATCCAAGATGAGCTGCACGTTGAGAAGTGTGTCCCAAAAGGTCTGAGCCTTTTTGTCTTCATATCAAGTGACCTTTCCTAGAAGAAGAAAGCACAGAAAATATTTCTTCTTCAGTTTTCAGCAAGTTCATCAGAGTCTGATTGGGTCAGAGTCTTCTAATGATGATCAGAACTTTGCTGGATCAGAGTCTTCTACAACATGTGTGCTTTCAGCGTGTTGAACATCAGAGCATATTTGAAACAGAACTTCAGTACTGGCAGCTTTAGTACTTTCAGAATCTTCTGTAGAAACTATGCTTTGAACAACTCTTCATACAATATTCTTCTTTGCTTCAGATGCTTCTGACTTGCTTCAGATGCTTCTGCTTGCTTCAGATTCTTCTGGAGCTTCTGCTTCAGAATCTTCTGGAGCTTCTTGCCTCAGATCCTTCTGGAGGCTACGCTCAAGATCTTCTGTCAGCAGCAATCAGAATCTTCTAATGTATGCATCTGGCGCTACAGATTCAAGCTAGTTTCTTGTATTCAATTCTGATTTGCTTCTGGAGTGTTAATTTCTTTACTATCTGCGGTAAAAAACTTATCAAGCAAATTTTAGAGTATATAATTCTTAAATACAAAATTTCCTAATAGTTATCATCAAAACATAGAGATATTATTAAGAATCAATCTGTGTTCTAACAATCTCCCCCTTTTTGATGATGACAAAAACATCAGAAATTTTGTTTAATTGAAAATATTAAAGTTATAACTCCCCCTGAGATGATGAATCTCCCCCTGAGTTAAATACAAATAAGGAATAGAAACTTCCCTTTTTGTCTTGAGTAATCTTCAGAGTTAGATCTTGTTTGTTATTTGAAAGTCAGAATGTCTTACAAATTTAATATTCAGAGTTTGATAATGGTCAAATGATCTGAGAGACTCAGAGTTTCTTTTATAGAATGTACTTATCAAATGTTATGAAATAGTCAGATTAAATGTTAGATAGAATAAATATGTCTAAAGTTTCATTCTGGTGAAGTTATATTAAACAGTTCAGATCTATATTTTCTCCCCCTTTTTTGTCATAAGCAAAAAGTAAAAACTTTAAAAAGACAAATAAAAGAAAATAGTAAAGAAGATAATTTAGTGGAGAAAACTTTGATTCATTCAATAGATCAGATCAACAGTACATGCATCAGAAGATAAAAAGAATACATAGCAAACATCAGATGCAAAAACATTAGAATGAAAAAAAATCTAAGAGTGTTTGGACAAAAGCATCTTCAATAGATCTGTAATCTCAGAGGAGGATTGCTCTTGCTTGGACATCCACTTAGCCATAGTTTCATTCTTTTGATATTGCTTTGACATCCATTCTGTCATGTCCTCAGACTTCTTATCCTGTTTTGCCATCCAGTACTTGATCTCTGACTGGCCAGCTTCCAGAGCAGCAATCTTATCTTCAAAATCTGGATGTTCTTTCTTTATCTCAGATGAAGAAGTATGATCAGGTTCTGGAGCTTGAACAGAGTCAATATCCATTGGTTCTGTAGAGTCTGGAGCATTGGAGTTAGAAGGAGGGTCTACCAGAGTCATAGCCAACGGATTTTCTTCAGATGCAATGTCAGTAGATTCTGCTGAAGATGGAGGAGCATCTGTAAGGAGCAGAGGATCAGATTTCTTGACCGTCCAGAATAGAGTTCTTGTAGCCTCAACAAATCTGAGCTTCGCATCATCAGAACAGATGTTCTTCAGATTTGAGGCCACAGAGTTGAATCTGTTGATGAATCCATTCCAGATGATGTCAGATTCTTTGGCATCCATTGTTGCTGAGCATTTCTTCTGAACAGTACCTAAATACAACTGTATTTCTTGCAAAAATGATTGAAATAAAGGATTAATATTAAGTCTGGGCTTAGGATGTAACAGAGTTTCCAGAGTTATTGGTTTTGGTTGGGGAGTTGGTGGAAAAATAGACTTCTGAATAGAGATCTGAGGAGGAGGATAATATGGAAAGAAAGGAATTTCAGGTTTGTGAGGTTTGGATCTGTTTAAAGCATTTAACAGATTTGGTTTTACTTTGGCGTGATGGGAAACCACATCAAAGGGTTTATTTGAGAAGGGTTGAAAGGCAAATTTTGGAGGTTTATTAGAGGCAACAGGTGTATCAGATGATACAGGTTTAGCTGAAGTGATAGCTTTGGCAGATTTATTAGAATATGGTATAGTTGCTAATGATCCTGCATCTGACATTGATTGAATATATGTGACAAGCACAGATGGAAGGGTTATTGAGAGTTTGGGTTTCAGAGGGGTGATAGGGTCAGATGGTTCAACTCTGTCATAAAAGTCTTTGAGTTTGAAACCATAAGCCAGATTATGAAATAGAGATGAAACTTGTGCACAGGAAATAGATGATCTTGGGTTAGAGTTGGGAATTAGTATTTCAGATGATGGTGCAGGTGTGGGAATAGGATCTGGAATGGAAGCTTTAGAAGGTATAATGGGTTCTGATTGGTTTACCTCAGAGTATTTTTGAGATGGAGAGATTAGAAAATCTGGGTGAATCTTAAATTCTGAGGAGTTTGAGGAGGTGGTTGGTGTGCAGGAAGTAGAAGATACTTGAAACATTGTTTTTAAGGGTGTGACATCAAGAACTTCTGTCTCAGGAATGTGAGGTTTAGAAGTGTTGGTTGGTTCTGAAGGAATTTCAGAGGGTTTTGTTGGTTGTTCTGAGATAGGTGAATCAGATGGAATTGTGATTGGTTCTGATGAAATAGGAACAGAAGTTACTTTTGTAGTTTCAGAAATAACAGGTGCAATGGGTTCAGATGATTTTGATGGTAGATTTTCAGAGGCTTTTTCTGGTTGAGATTCTTGTGGTTTTTCTGGTTGTTCTGGTTGAGATTTTTGTGATTTTGATGGTGGATGTGCAGATGGCTTTTGTTTAGATGGTTCAGAGGATTTTTTTTGTACAAAAGGTTGTGGTTGTTATTCTGTAGGTTGTTGTTCTGATGATTGTTTCTGTGAAGATTGTTTTTATGGAACAAGCTGTTTGATTTGAATTTTTGGTTGAGATGATTGTGGTACAGAGACTTTTGGTGTTGGAATTGTTTTTGTTGTTGTTGGTGTTGGAACAGGTGCTTGTTTTTGTGGTGATTTAGAACTTGGAGCAGTAACAGAAGTAGTTTGTGTTGAGGGTGGTTTTTGAACAGACTTAATATTAGAATCATTTAAAACAGTTGTATTTGCAGAAGATACAGAAGATTTAGTACCTTTTATCTTGATCCTCTTGGCTGGTACAGAAGAAGTGTCTCCAGACTCTTTTCTCTTCAAGAGCTTATGTGGCTTCTCAGCAATCTTGACCTTCTTCTGAGCAGGTGCAGCTTCTGCTTCTGGCTGAGTCCTTTTTCTCTGTAGTTGTGCTTCTTCTTCTTCTTCTTCAACATCAGGTAGGGGTTGTCTTGCTAGCTGTATTACATTTGCATGAACATGCTTTCCTTCCTTCTTACATTCATCAATGTACATCACAACAATGTGTCTTGGCTCTTCAGCAAAGAATAATGGAAAGTCATCTACATGAATCCTCTTCTGACTCAGTTCAGACATATTCAGCTTCTTGGGAGCTGTTGTGAGTTCATCAACTATTTTGAGTCTCTGAAGACTTTTGGCATTCAGAGGCTTTCCCATTATGAATTCCAGTTCCTCTGTAACTCCAACAGCGTACAGAGCAGTGACCAATCCATTTTCAGTTAGAAGATCTGAGATCAACCTTCCAAAGGGGATCCAGGTTCTGATCTTCTGTCCTTTTTCTTTCACATACTCTCTAGATGCATTTATATGGTTCCACAGATGCATAAAAAGAATATATGGAAGATCTACCTTGGTGCTCTGACTGAGGCAATACATGAAATAGAGCTGTTCATTATCGACATAGTCTGGAGAGTTTGTTGACTTCCTATGATGAATGCATCCCATGAAGATCTTAGCCCAGATCTTGTAGTCAGGCTTCAGATACTTGAATTTGTTAGAAGCTTGACCAACAGTCATTACTTCTTCATACACCTCATCCATATCCACACGCCCAGCTGGCAAGTGGGAAACACCATCTGTTTCTTCATATCCAATTAACTTTCTGATCAGATCTTCTGTTATAATGATTTCTTTTCCCAGTACAGACGATAGGATGAACTTAGGATAAACTGAGGCATGGATCCAGAATTGTTTCACAAGGAGGGGATAAACTGGTCCAAAGAGTCTATCAAAGTACTTTACCCATCCTTGAGCACCAATGATAGAACGAAACTCAAAGCCATTTTCTGCAAGTGAATCAAATTCTATCATTGATTCACACAAAACCTCCAACTTTTCAACAGGGGTTAAAAGAGTTCTTTTGGGAGGAGAATAAGGAGCAACACCCATGTTTGCAGAAGTAACTGCAGCCATTGAAGATTGGAATTGAGCAGCTGTTGAAGATGAAGTTGCCATTGAAGATTGCTTTGTCACACGCTTAGGGTTTTTATGCAGAGAGAATAGAAGATGAAAATGCATATAATTTCTGAGATGCTAAAAGTGTGAAAGTGAAGAGAAGTCAAGTATTTATACTAAAACATTTAGGCATACCATCAGTCAGAATTTTTTGCACGTTTGAGTAAGCATTAAATGCAAAGAATAATAATCATTTCAAACATTTATTGCTTCTGAAAAATTGGGGGAAAAATCAAGATTTTCACTATTCAAATTTCACCTCAAACGTCTCTTCAGTAATGTACACGCCACCTCTGCAGATTTGGTGTGACACGTGTTTGCTTGCATGTGTTCTGAATTCTTTTGAGAAATGAAACGTTAACCAACATTCAGATCCTCTAAGGATTGTTAGTTCAGAGTTTCACAAAAAAATATTAAGCAGATTAAGTAAGCAATCAGAAGAAATACTTCAGAGCATTAGGCATTTTTGCATCTGTAAAAATTTGCTTCTGATAAATATCATTCTGGACAAAAATCCATACCAATATTTTTCAGAATAAATTTAAATCTATCTTCAACAAGGGGTTTTGTAAAAATATCTGCCCATTGATGATCTGTATTAACAAAGGCTAAATTTATGATTCCCTTCTGAACATAGTCTCTGATGAAATGATGCTTAATTTCTATATGTTTTGCCTTAGAGTGTAAAATGGGATTCTTAGACAAACATATAGCAGAAGTATTATCACAAAAGATAGAAATGTTACTTTCAAATATTTGATAATCTTCTAGCTGACTTTTCATCCAGAGCATCTGAGTGCTACATCCAGCAGCAGCAATGTATTCTGCTTCTGTGGTTGAAAGTTCAATTGTGGGTTGCTTCTTGCTGTACCAGGAGATTAGATTTCTTCCTAGAAATTGACAACTTCCAGAAGTACTTTTTCTTTCCACTCTGTCTCCAGCGTAGTCAGCATCACATAATCCAACTAATTTGAAATCATCAGATTTTCTGTAACACAAACCCACATTAGAAGTACCTTTCAGATACCTTAGAATCCTCTTGACAGCTGTCAAGTGTGATTCTCTAGGATCTGATTGGAATCTAGCACACAGGCAAACACTGAACAATATGTCAGGTCTAGAAGCAGTTAGATAAAGAAGAGAGTCAATCATACCTCTGTAGAGCTTCTGGTCTACTTTCTTACTTACCTCTTCCTTGCCAAGTGAGCTAGTGGGATGCATGGGAGTCTTTGCCAGCTTACTATCAGTCATGTTAAATTTCTTCAGAAGTTCTTTAACATATTTGGTCTGATGTATGTAAGTGCACTCTGGAGTTTGATTGACTTGGATTCCTAGAAAGAATCTGAGTTCTCTCATCATGCTCATTTCAAATTCTGCCTGCATACATTTAGCAAACTCCTTTCCAAGCATAATATTTGTTGATCCAAAAATAATATCATCTACATATATTTGACAAATCAACAGATCTTTCTTAAGAGTTTTTACAGAATAGAGTTGTATCCACTTTTCCTCTGATAAAATTTTTCTCCAGAAGAAAATTGCTCAATCTCTCATACCAAGCTCTGGGAGCTTGTTTTAAACCATATAGAGATTTCTTTAGTTTGAAAACATGATCTGGAAATTTTTCATTTTCAAAACCAGGAGGTTGGTGGACATAAACTTCTTCTTCTATAATACCATTAAGAAAGACACTTTTAACATCCATCTGATACAGAGTGATGTTATTTTGTGCAGCAAATGAAATAAGAAGGTGTATAGATTCTAACCTTGCCACTGGAGCATATGTCTCAGTGTAATCAATACCTTCTTGTTGACTGTACCCTTGAGCTACAAGCCTTGCCTTATTCCTTTCCACTTCTCCTTTCTCATTTAGCTTATTTCTGAAGACCCATTTTGTACCAATTATATTAAATCCTTGTGGTCTTTGAACTAGATCCCATACATCATTTCTGGTGAACTGATTTAGCTCTTCTTGCATGGCAATAATCCAATCATTGTCTTGCAGAGCTTCATCTACAGAAGATGGTTCAATTTCTGACACCAGTCCAAAAAGTGATGCTTTAGATGATCTTAGAAAGGATCTTGTTCTGATGGGATCATCCTTCTTTCCAATAATGACATCCTCTGGATGAGAAGCTTTAATTCTGGATGATGATCCTCTAATAATTGATTCTTCAGAAATGTTTAGATTGTTCATCTGAGAAGTTAAAGGAGTAGCATCTGGCATTGCATCTGGTTCCTTCACTTGAGCTTTGTCTGCTTCTGGGACTTCAGAGTCAATGAAGACTACTTCTCTATCTGCAGAGTTTTCAAACTGCTTTGGCTTTTCAGAGCCAAGCTTATCATCAAATCTAACATGAATAGATTCTTCCACAATCTGTGTCTCAGTGTTGTATACTCTGTAGCTTTTAAAGCGTTCAGAATATCCAAGCATGAAACACTTTTGTGCTTTGGAATCAAACTTGTTCAGATTTTCCTTAGTATTTAACATGTAGCAAATACATCCAAAAGGATGAAAATATGAAATGTTGGGCTTTCTGTTCTTCCACAGTTCATATGGAGTCTTTTTCAGAAGAGGTCTTACAGACACTCTGTTCTGAATGTAACAGGCTGTGTTGATTGCTTCTGCCCAAAAGTGTTTTGCCAGATTTGTCTCATTGATCATAGTTCTGGCCATTTCTTGCAGAGTTATGTTTTTCCTCTCTACAACTCCATTCTGTTGTGGAGTTCTAGGACAGGAAAAATTATGAGCAATGCCATTTTCAGAAAAATATTTTTCAAAATATTTATTTTCAAATTCACCACCATGATCACTTCTGACTTTTATAATTTTGAAATCCTTTTCATTCTGGACTTGCTTGCAGAAGTCAAAGAACACAGAATGTAACTCATCCTTGTGTTTTAAGAACTTTACCCATGTCCATCTACTATAGTCATCAACAAGGACTAATCCATACTTCTTGCCTCTTATGGATGCAGTTTTCACTGGTCCAAACAGATCAATATGAAGTAGTTCTAGTGGTTTGGAAGTAGAAACAACATTTTTTGATTTAAAAGATGATTTTGAAAACTTCCCTTTTTGGCATGCTTCACAAAGAGCATCTGAAGTGAACTTCAGATTAGGGAGTCCTCTGACAAGATTAAGTTTATTAATCTGAGATATACATCTCATATTAATGTGGCCCAATCTTCTGTGCCAGACCCATTGCTCTTGATTAACAGACAAGAGGAATTTAACATTTTGAACTTCAAGTTCTGAAAGATTTATTTTATAAATTTTGTTTTTCCTCTTACCACTAAATAGGATAGAGCCATCCTTTTGACTAATAGCTTTACAACATTTTTGATTAAAGGTAATATCATAACCATTGTCACTTAATTGACTTATGGACAATAAGTAATGCTTTAACCCTTCAACAAGTAAGACATTAGTAATAGAGGGAAGTTTACCATTTCCAATTGTGCCAGATCCAATGATCTTGCCCTTGTGGTTCCCTCCAAACTTTACATCACCTCCAGATCTAAGTTCCAGGCTTTGGAACATAGACTTTTCTCCTGTCATGTGTCGTGAGCATCCAGAGTCCAAGTACCATGATTGGTGTCCTGACCTTGCTGCTAAGAACATCTGCAACAGGGATTATTTTACTTTTAGGTACCCAGATCTTCTTGGGTCCTTTGGGGTTAGTGGTTCTGGAGATTTGTCTAAACTTCTGTTTTTCAACATAATGTTTATTCTGACTTACCTTGGGTTTAAACACATAAGTATTCTTCTCAGAGCTTGTGTGTTTAATGTCATTTAAGTGACGAAACTTAAATTGAGAGTACAGAGGTGTCTTCTTGATGAAAAGTTTGTCAACAGATTTTGGATTACTTCCATATGAAGATTCATATCCAATACCTCTTTTGTTGTTCCCACTAACACCATAGATCATAGAAGCCATCTTGCTTCTGTCTATGCTCTTAGTAAGGAATCTCTGAAAGCTAGAGTCATATTTTTCTAAAATGTTTTCACATGACTTGGTTTCAGATTCAGATTCTTGTTGAGTTGTTTCAAAGTCATTTTTGATTTTCAGATTAATTTCTTTTTGCTCAACAAGTTCTGTCTTCAGAAGATCAATCTCAGATTCAAGACTGCTTTTCAGCTTCTTGTATTTGAGTTTGATATTGTTATAACTTTTCAGAACTTCTGATAAGACTTTTATCAGTTTTTCTTTAGTAAGTTTAGCCATTACCTCTTCAGCGTCATCGTCAGATTCAGAATCTAATTCATATCCTGAGGTTCCTTCCTCCTGATCTTCTGTGCTGGCCATCAGTGCAACATTGGCACATTCTTCTTCTGATTCAGAAGATGATTCAGATTCATCTGAGTCATCCCATGTTGCCATCAGAACCTTCTTCTTTTTGTTAAACTTCTTCTTGGGTTTTTCTTTTTGAAGTTTGGGGCAATCATTCTTGTAATGCCCAGGTTCTTTGCACTCATAGCACACAACTTCTTTCTTGCCAGATCTTCTGTGCCCAGAAGATTCCTTTCTATGATCAGATTTTCTGAAGTTGTTGAACTTCTTTCCCTTGTGCTTCCAGAGTCTATTGATCCTTCTGGACAACATGGATAATTCATCTTCTTCTTCAGAAGAAGATTCTTTAGAGCTTTCTTCAATAACCTGCAAAGCTTTAGCAGATTTATTAGATTTTAAAGCAACAGATTTACCTTTTTCTTTCTTCTGAGGTTCATCTTCCTCAAGCTCAATTTCATGGCTCCTCAGTGAGCTGATGAGTTCTTCTAAAGAGATCTTGTTCAGATCTTTAGCCATCTTCAAGGCAGTCACCATTGGTCTCCATCTGGTAGGTAGACTTTTGATGATTTTCTTTACATGATCTGATGTAGAGTATCCCTTGTCCAGAACCTTTAGCCCAGCTATGAGGATCTGAAATTTGGAGAACATAGCTTCAACAGATTCAGAGTCTTCCATCTTGAAAGCCTCATACTTCTGGATCAGAGCCAGAGCCTTTGTTTCCTTGACTTGAGAGTTTCCCTCATGAGTCATTTTTAAGGATTCAAACATATCAAAAGCAGTTTCCCTGTTTGTAATTTTTTCATACTCAGTATGAGAAATTGCATTCAATAATATTGTTCTGGCCTTGTGATGATTTCTAAAATCTTTCTTCTGAGCATCTGTCATAGATTTTCTATCTATCTTCTTGCCATTCCCATCTGTGGGATGAAAATATCCATCTATGACTAGATCCCAAAAATCAACATCATATCCAAGGAAAAAACTTTCAATTCTGTCTTTCCAGTAATCAAATTTCTCCCCATCAAACATAGGGGGTTTGGTGCTGATTCTGTCCCTTTCTTCATATTTATTGTTAATGTTGGATATTGTATTATCAGTCATTGTAACAAATAAATATATATCAAAGTATTTCTCTCTGGATCTTTACTGTCACTGTTAAGTGGTAACACACACAGAACCGGAGCTCTGATGCCAACTGAAGGTGAGATAATACTTAGAAGGGGGGTTGAATAAGTATGAAAGTTTAAAACTTAGAATTAAAACACAATTATTTTTATCCTGGTTCGTTGAACTCAACTACTCCAGTCCACCCTTCCTAGAGTGATTTGCCTTTCTCTAACAAGGACTTAATCCACTATTTAATCAAATAGATTACAATAGTAACACCTAAGAACAACTGTTCTTAGTCTTCTCAAGAGCTACTGATTCCAACTGAATCCTCTTAAGGAAATCCTTTACAATCAATGTAAATCTAATACAAGAGTAATAATGCTTCTAATAAGCTTTTATCACAACAGTGATATTTCTCTTAAGTTTAAGTATAATGAAATTAATTCTAAGAATAAATATGAGAGTATGAGAGCTTGAATGTTTTAATTCTTTTTCAGCAAGATGTCTAACTGAAGAATTTGGTGGAGTCTTGCTTTTATAGGCAGCTGATCCAAGATGAGCTGCACGTTGAGAAGTGTGTCCCAAAAGGTCTGAGCCTTTTTGTCTTCACATCAAGTGACCTTTCCTAGAAGAAGAAAGCACAGAAAAATCCTTTTTGTCTGTGTTCTTGTGTCTAGCATAAATGAGGAAAGAGACGTTTGATTTACTCCAACGGATATAATCTTTGACTATTTCTTCTTCAGTTTTCAGCAAGTTCATCAGAGTTTGATTGGGTCAGAGTCTTCTAATGATGATCAGAACTTTGTTGGATCAGAGTCTTCTACAACATGTGTTCTTTCAGCGTGTTGAACATCAGAGCATATTTGAAATAGAACTTCAGTACTGGCAGCTTTAGTACTTTCAGAATCTTCTGTAGAAACTATGCTTTGAAAAACTCTTCATACAATATTCTTCTTTGCTTCAGATGCTTCTGCTTGCTTCAGATTCTTCTGGAGCTTCTGCTTCAGAATCTTCTGGAGCTTCTTGCCTCAGATCCTTCTGGAGGCTACGCTCAGGATCTTCTGTAAGCAGCAATCAGAATCTTCTAATGTATGCATCTGGCGCTACAGATTCAAGCTAGTTTCTTGTATTCAATTTCTGATTTGCTTCTGGAGTGTTAATTTCTTTACTATCTGCAGTAAAAAACTTCTCAAGCAAATTTTAGAGTATATAATTCTTAAATACAAAATTTCCTAATAGTTATCATCAAAACATAGAGATATTATTAAGAACCAATCTGTGTTCTAACATCTACAACTAAGGTTAAACACATCAAGAAGGAGTGATCATCTTATGCAGGCCTCCATTTTTTATGCTTTTTAATGTTTTGTTGACTTCATTAATGTAATGTTAATTACATCAACAACTTAGTCTATCTACTGGTGTACTTTTGTGTTTTGTATTTAAGAACCTACAAATTAGATATGTCTCTATCTATTGGTGTGCTGTTGAGAAACTACCTACTTCATGTTTAAAAGCAGTGTTATATTAACCTTTTGGATTCAAATCTTTGTGAATATAACAAATAATATGCTCTTCTTCCTTTTATTAGTCACAATTCCATTTGCGAAAAGATTTAGAACATCTTATGCCCAAACAAGCTTAAACTTGTATTCAACGGAGGAACCACCGTTGCAAGATTGCCAATACCCAGAATACCGCCACATCAATAAAAATTTAAGCCTATAATTGATTTTCTAAATGGAAAATCCGCCATGGATCTCTTATACGGTAACATTTTCTATTTCATTGTAAAGTTGTATAATTCTAATATCAATCGCAAGTTAACAATTTTGTATTCTTCAGACGTTGTTGGTGTTCTACAAGATGTAATCAAAACTCAAATGGGTGGTGGTGGTAAGAAATCGTGTGTCAACATTACTCTACATGATGAAGTTGGAAATGTTATTGAGGTTGTGTTATGAGACGACTTCGCGAAAAAATTTGTAACCTACAACACCTTTAGAAACTCTCAAGAATGCATGGAATGGTTCGCGCCTACTCATTAACTTGGACCACCCGTAAGTTCACGCTTTTAAATCCAAGTATGATATTTTCTTTGACAGTGTGCGTTTCACGCTTATTTTAATACTACTTTGAATACTTTATAAACTTCATTTAAAACAATGTCTTCCATTTTGTTGTCTTATAATTTGGAACAGATTTGCATTAACCCAAACTTCAGTTATACCGTCTACTTCTCTAACACAAACATTGGAAACATTTTTACAAACTAGAAACAATGGCTGGACAAAGCCGAGTGAGGTCAAGAGTATCCGTCTAATCTGTGAGATCGAAAAGGTTTGTTGTTATTTTTTTGAAAAAATAGTTTACGGAATTATTCATGTAGGACATTACAAACTATGACATGAAATGCAAGACTGTTTTGCCACAACCATTGGGACAAAAAAACGCTTTAAGGCCTCCAAATTTAGATGGTATTTTGAATCTTGCCCAAACTGCAAAACTTCAAGCAAGTCTCATGGTGACAAGTTTGAGTGTGTTTGCGGAGTTAAAGATTTGATGCCCATAACAAAGTATGTATTCCATTTGAGTTTGATGTTTCCATGCCTTTGTTTTTCAAACTCTGTTTTGCTTACATATACAACTATATATACATTTGTTAGATACAAAATAGAGATCGAATTCGAATTTGAAAAACACGTCGATGTCTTCGTGTTTTGGGATAAAGGTTGTATCCCATATGTTAATCTCACTGTTAGAGAATTGAGATACATTATGAAGGAGGTAATATACTGTCAAATATATATTCATTATATCGAACCTAACATCTTATTTCAACAAGTTGTAACTCCCTTTTCTATTTGTTGATCTAGGCTGGCAAGGATAACCCAAAAATATATCCAATACACCTGGACAAGCTTTTGGACCAAAAGCTTGCATTTAGAATCAAGTATAGTTTTTTGTATGGACAATTCTCTGTTGTAACAATACTAAATTAGCCATATTTTTATGATACCTGCTATGCAATTCTTCATCCAAATGAAGTTTATATTATTTGATAACTAAAATTTTAATTTTGTTTTTACTTTTGCTACTATAAAATGTATAAATCATTATGTGATGCAATTACTCGCAATTTTGAGATATGCTTTTTGTAGCATACTTCAAAGGCTGTCTTGCCTCCAAACAACGATGTTGACATGGATTCTCATCATAAACCTATTGTGAGTGTAAGTTATATGTCTTGTGTAAACTACTCTTTAATAACATGATGAACCTATTGTGTTTTATGATGGAATTGATACTCTTAATGAACCACTTGTGTTTTGTAGGAAATCAAAACACATAATCAATCTGCTACTATCCTCCCACAAGCTTATGCAACTGGTGATTGTAAGTGATGGTAAGATAGAAAAATGGGATATTGTAATATAACGTGTTGTGGATTAGTACCGTTTAATGTTTGTTAATCAATTATACAAGGGTGAGGCCTCTATTTTAAAAGACTATTTTAATCCTTACCTTAAGTGTATAATATAATTATGAAGATATGAAAAACTATTGAAACTTAAAAACTAGCTTTTTTGGAACCTTATTGGATTCCCTAGCAGTCATATTTATTTATTTTTGGAATAAAACACATATACTGAAAAATCAAACTAAGAATGTCTTCTAAGTTCTAACCACACCTCTTCAGTATTAGAATTAAGATGTTTAGCAATCTGATAGGCTAATGCCTTGATAATTCTTTTTTTCAAACTTCTTCTTGGTGCATTAAAATAAACTATGACACTGTAGGCATATTAGTTACTATACTCATACAACTTCTTCTTGGTGCATTAAAAGCTAACATTGTTAAATACATTATACATGGTTTGAAGTTTCAGTTCTCAATTTTGGTATCAACTTAATACTCTTTATTAACTATATAAGTAATAAACATCAAACAATGTCGTGTCATGCCGAGCCTGCAATGCTTTACGATATAGTTTTCCACTTTTTATGTTTCTGGAAAACGACATCCGTGAGAGGGGGCTTTTTTCACTATGTAAACAGCACTATAGTATTTTAGTAATCCAATCTGCAGCTAGCTGGTATTTAGATTTTTTGGCTCATGTGCAATCCATTTCACACATTAATTAACCTGTTAAATATCAACCAAAAAATTGTCAGGTTGGCTTACTTATTCTTTTTGGAGAAATTATCAACACAACAAGTTAACTCAGCATTTATGGTTGTCATTCGGCCTGCTGCATTTTATTGATATTCTCAATTGTACCATGAAATTAGTAGGTTCTTTATCTAACTTTGAACAAACTTTTCTCCTACACTACCTATGAAAACCAATTATGATATTATCAAACTAAGATCATACACTGTTATATTATTATTATTTTCATCTTACATTTCATTATTACCAACTGTCCAAACATGACTTCTGCTAACCTTAATTGCAACACTAAATTTATATGTATCATGCTATGTAATAAACATTAACCATTCAATTTTTAATTTGGTGAGATATTTCAAAACCGTTGAGAACTAAATTATATAAGGCTAATTAAATGGTTAACTGCTATGACCCCAAACTAAAGATATTTAAGTACATTTGTTTTAGTAACTTTGTAGTAATGTTTAATTAAAACACCCACAACATTACTTATATGGAAAATAAACTAAAAGGTTCTAGTAACAACAAAATTATTCCCAATATATTGTTAAATTGTCCTAAACCTTAACCATCAATTGTTACAGCACTTCAAAAACCAGTTTGAATAGGAAAATATGTGAGCTCCATTCATTTCGTAAGGTAGACTTTCAAAGGTTATATTGCTGTAAGTTTCTTGATTCAGTGTGTTGTGGATGGTTTTCATTTTAGGGTTTCAAATACGAACGCTAATTAACCATTTGGCTCAGAGTTTTATGAATGCTTCGAGTTTCATGGATGCTTAGGGTTTCATGAAAACAAGAACAATCACATCCTATCAAAGATATCACATCACCAAAACAAGCACAAAATGAGAGTTTTTATGCCTTTAATCAAAGCAAAAGGTCAAAAATCGGAATCATGGTCACAACACCATTTTGCAAGCAAAATATGCAAGTTTTGCCTGTGGTAATTGGTTACAACTTTGCTAGGCAAAGTAGGGTAATCGATTACCCTATGTAAAAATGCAGGTTTTGCTACATTTTTTGTGACAACCACTTTCACTCTATATTTGAGGGTCTACTTGGTTCTAGCATTGTGTGGAACATTCTAGACATCTCTAGACACTTCAAGACATTTCTAAGCACTTCAAGATATTTGCTCCAATACATCAATTTAGATTAAGACCACCATGTTGCTTCATTCCCAAGCATGTGAGCCCTTAGATTCAAATTTGCATTGGGATGGTTACTGAGTCAACTACCTAACTAACTGATACAACCTGTCATTAGCAAACTATAACAAGACACCTAGACAGGCTCATGCTTTATTGGGATTACATTCTTGCACTGGTCAACTTAACATTTAATGCAACCTGCTATATGTTTTCTCATTTCATATCCTGCAGTAAGAACTTGCACAAATTTATTCATTTTTAGATACAAGGTGGATCATCTTATGGCCCTACACCAAGCTATAAATACCAGTTTTGATAGGCTTATTGCAGTTCGTTTTTAAATTTAAGTTATAGGCTATGAGGGATATATACTATTCTAATGATAGATTCCATAAAGCATGAGTAAAGACGAGCTTTGACATGCCTAGCTTACTTGCATTGCTTGCTTTGGTGGCACTATGCCAAAAAAGACCTTTAGCAGCGCTTTTTTTGGCCTTTAGCAGCGCTTAAAAGCGCTGCCAAAAGTGGCGCTGCTAAAGGTAAAGGCAGCGCTTTTTTTTTATAGAAAAAGCGCTGCTAAAGGCTCCCTTCAGCAGCACTTTTAGCAGCGCTTTTATAAGCGCTGCATATTCCCCCCAACCATCCCCCCCTTTAGCAGCGCTTTCACAAAGCTCTATCTTAGACCCCACCTTTAGCAGCGCTTTTGCAAAGCGCTGTCATAGCCCCCCCTTTAGCAGCACTGTCTTAGACCCCCCCTTCCAAACCTATAGCAGCGCTTTTGTAGCGCTATGTTTGTAACCTTTAGCAGCGCTTTTTTGTAAAAGCGCTGTCTAATGTCCCAGATTTAAATGTTTTTTTTTTTAAATATTCACCATGTTTTGTATATTTACCAACAACCTGCTTATATTACACAAATCTGCTTATAATTCAGGCCTTTATTTCAACACTTTGGCCTTATATATACAATTCAAAACTTTGGCTTTAAATATACAATTCAAAACTTTGGCCTTATATATACAATTCAAAACTTTGGCCTTTAAGTATACATTGTAACTCATCACTTTGCCCATAATCATTTTAATACACATAAACCTGCTTAAATATGTTACAACAAAATCCGATCCTCAGAATTACAACATCATAAATACAGTCAATTTACATATAATTACAATTCTTCCAATCCGATAACTTTATACAATTCTCAACTCAAGAATAAATTGACACCATTCCTCTTTAATTTCTTCCAATCTTGCTTTCGTGTAAGTAACGCACTTGAATTCATCAAAATACTACATAATATAACACAACATGCAAGATTTAATTTTAAAACTAATTACTCAGATGAAGTATCGAATAATTATCAAAATGAATCATATAACTTATATAATGAATTTATCCATACCATGATTGGAACCTCTATTTGACCAGAAAGAATAATTTCCTTCATAAAGCGCAATACAAAATATCCGCAGTCAATCCCATTGCGCTGACGAGGACACTGTAAATGGAGAAAACAAACGAACATTTATCAGGATATATAGTTTAAATAGTTTTATCAAGTAGAACCACTATAACAGTCAAACATGGGAAAATATACCTCCACTCTGATCCAGTTGATGTTGTTAGCCTTGCTTTTTGGCACCGTTGCATCTCTTTGTGCTCTGAATATTTGTATAACTCTAACATAATATAAACGCATATTTAGAACAATGTCACATAATAAATAAAGATATATAATTATTCAGAACAGTATATCTCATCACTTACGTATCAACCATGTTCCACAGATTTTCATATTTTGTTGTATCGCCATCCAATGAATCTATATAATACCCTATTTCTTTCCTCGGATTAATCGCGACCAACAACCAATGTCCATTATAAAATAAGACAACAGTTTAGATGGAAATATTATATAGAAAGGCAAAAATCGAACAATTATAATAAATAAATTTAGAATAAAATCTAACCCATGGCCAATATTATATGGCAACAAGAACAACTTCTCCGTAGTCGTGCCCATAAATCTCTGCACTGTGTACTCTTTGACTGTATCTGGTGTCTGGTCTATTGTCCATGAGTTGACACAGCCAGCAGATAAGAATGCGAATACTGAAGTCAAATCATTCGGGACCAACAACTTGTCATACAAGAACCTAAAAAAACATAATCAACATTAGAATATTCAGTTAAACGAGCAAATTTTAAAATGTTCAATTATTTAATTAAAATGGATCGAAGTACCTGATGTATGAATACATAACACCGACGCCCAATTCAGAATGGTTGAAAACCTGGTCAAAATCCTCCTTAGCAATTGTTTCGGGATATTCAAAATTGAAAATACCTCCGTCCATAGGTATTTGACGGATGCCACCCTCAGGCACATCTGATGTTCCCACATATGTTTCAAGGCACATCCTAAATCGAGGAACAAATGCTTTTCTGGGAACCTTGGAAGTTTCAGGCATCTTACCCTTGCTGACTTGTTGCGACTGCTGATCATGAACCTAAAAGTCATATATAAGTTCAGTAATTAATGTATAATAAGATAATCATGTAACTGTAGTAGTACCTGTTTCTTTGATGCAGCTGAATTGGTATCCCACATAATAATTCTATCATCTTTTGATTTGGATTTTGTAGGAGTCTAAGATCATCATGTAAATAAGAAAATGTAAATGTAAGAATAACTTTCATGTATGGATCATAAAACATTTGAGTATTAAAAGGTTCAACCTACCTCATCATCTATGCAAATGAGATTTGTCGGCCATGCCACATACGCTCCTATTGCATCTCCCACCACTGTTGCCCCTGAAATATCATCTGGTATAGGCAACAACGCACCCCCTCTAACGCAATATCAATAGATACTTTCAAAAATCCAGAAGGGAGCGGTTTGTGGTGAAGTAAGTCTCCCTGAAAGTTATGCACCTTTCCCTTGCCAACCATTCGATGAGTCGGTGACGATAAATATGGCCGGCAAAGTGAAATGCCCTAAACAAATAATGATCAGTTAATGTGTCAATTAAGTAAACTGTGCTAAATTAATTTCAATGTAATATATACAATTACCTCTGGAAGCTTCTGCGGACAATCGATACTATCTTTGTCACTAGTAGCTTTACCCTCTAGAGCGCGCCTTTTCGACACGAATCTCTCCTTGTCCTTCTGTAATTCACGAATCTGCGCTTTCAATTCCTCCAAAGTATCCATCACTTCTTTATTGGTTGGATTTTTTTCTTTGGCTGCTTATACAATTTGGATGCAGTGACACCAAATCCCTTACCCCTCACACGCCCAGAATACTCAGGAATATTCAACACCCGGCTCAGTAAGCTCCTGCAATCATCGTCCTCAGCGGGAGTTATGGTCTGGGATAGAGTCTCCTGAAATATAAATAAAAACATATATAAATATATACTTTTGATCAGTTACTGACAAAGATAATGTTGTACTTACACATTTTTCAAAGGCTTGTTGAACTTCTTCCTGAACGACTCCATCTCTTCCCACACGGACAACCTTCCATACAACATGGTTTGGAAGAGATGTCGCATCACTCTTCTCCTCTTCCAACTACGCATTAAGACGGATAATAAAGCATTATATCCTATAATATATACTTACTATTTTTTGTAAATATATCATATTAAAGCATTTATATGTACTTACTATTTTTTGTTCTAAGCGTGCATATCCCAAACGCCCCTTTCTGTATGGATATGCGGGATTTGATGCCCGTTGACGATTTATGCCACTAACAACTTGAAAAAACAAGTTTATCAGAACTCTTGTGGAAGAAGTATATATACTATACATAATTCATGATAAGTTGTACTTACTTCAAATTCTTTTGTTCTTCGCTTTGCAACAAACGTCTCCCATTCTTCATCCGAAATCAAATCCGCGTACTTCATTGGACGCTCCGAGTCAACAAAGTTTCCTTCAGAATCTTTTAGAAACTTGTTTGTTAAAAACGCTCTAAATCCCCTCAAGCGTTTTCCGGCCAATTGAATACAATATTTTCTCCTATGATCTTCAATATTAAAAGATCTCTGCAAACAAACACACATACATATAACATGTTAGTATAATTAATTTAAAGACGTAACTGTCAACATAATTGAAAATAATCAAATATCATACCTGAATCTCGCTCTAAATTTTATCTTTAGCCGGTTGTAATGAAACAATTCTCCAATTATTGCAAGTAATCGGAACTTGCGAATGTACAAGTGCTCCGATGTAACTTGTTGGCAACGCACCGTTAGGCTCAACTAACTGATCTCTTTCATTCCAATGGACATCATACTTTACTCCTTTATCTCTCGCACAGATGATTTTTTTCATAATCGTTATGCCTCTTTTAATTTCACCTTCCACGTCTTTTGTTGTTTGTTTTCCATCATGTGATGTTTCCTCGTTGCTGGCCATAATATATATACCTGTAATTCAGAAAAACCAAAGTATCAAATGAATGACATGCAAATATGTAAATAAGAAATATATACATAAGAAATGTATAAATAAGAAAAACATGGTATAAATAAGAAATAATATGTTATTTTATTGCATGATATAAATAAGAAATAATATGTTACAAGTACCTTTAACATCTCTTTCTTTTTTTCATTTTAACGGGGTTTACTTGTCTCTTAACAACACAGACAGATGGATTGATCCAAATTCCCTCGTTATGATCACTTCTAATATATGATTCGTCGGCTCTAATATTCTCATCTGGATCATCTATAATATAATATTCATTCTCAACATCAACATCCCCCTTTTCTCCAATGTTATCATCGATTACTTTATTGGAAAAAAGAACTATAGACCATTTCGCACTTGTCGGATCAGTGACATAGAACACTTGTTTAGCTTGCGTAGCTAGAATAAAAGGCTCATCTTTGTACCCCACCTTATTAAGATCCAATTTCAAAAAACCTGATTTATCCATTCGTATGCCACTATTATTTTCAACCCACTTGCATCCAAAGATAGGAATCTGAAATTTCTCATAATCAAACACCCAAATGCACTCGATAACCCCATAATACGAGGAAATGTGCATTTCTTCGGCAAGCACGGTGACACCACTATTTTGCATTGTACTTTTATCATCCTGTTCCTTGGTATAAAATGTGTATCCATTAATTGCGTATGCGCTATAAGAAAACACATGTAAACTTGAACCATATGCTAAACATCTCAACCTTTCTGTTATTGAAGCGGGATCAGAATAAAACTTTGAAAAAATATGCTCTTTGAACCATGTTATAAAACTTCGATTGTGCTCACGTACTATGCAATTTTCATTTCTATTCAGATTTAAACCTCGGAGAACGTCCTTGTGCATTTCAACATACGGCTCAACCTCAATGTCATTATGCAAAACATACAAATGCACTTGCTCCCGTTCATCCCTTGAAACTGTCACAACTTTATTTCCAATTAACTATTTACCTACTATTTTTTCAACAACATGAGATTTTGGGAGGCCAATGGATTGAACGTTGGACAAATATTCAGTACAAAACTCAATAGCTTCTTCAACAATGTATCATTCAACAATACATCCCTCTGGTCGACTTCGGTTTTTCACATACCCTTTCAATATTTTCATATAACGTTCAACAGGGTACATCCATCTTATATAGGCAGGTCCACACAGTTGTGACTCTTTCACAAGATGAACAACTAGATGTACCATTATGTCAAAAAATGATGGAGGAAAATACATTTCAAACTCGCACAAAGTAATAACTATTTCTCTTTGCAATGTTGGTAAGATCGCAGGATCTATCACCTTACTACAGATTGACCTAAAGAAAAAACACAATTTAGTTATTGCGCCTCTCACTTTTTCTGCCAAAATAGAACGTATACCTATTGGTAGAAAGTGTTCCATTATAACATGGCAATCATGTGTCTTTAAACTCTTTAACTTGAGGTCTTTCATAGAAACAAGTCTTCTAATATCTAAAGAGTATCCTTCTGGAACTTTAACTTCACTCAGAAACTTACACAATATCTTTTTCTCCTTTCTAGATAAAGTATAAGCAGCAGGTGGTAGATATGTGCAATTTCCTTTCTTCAAGGGTCCTAATTCATTTCTTATTCCCATTGCTACCAAGTCCTTTCTTGCTTTAAGGTCATCCTTAAACTTTCCTTGTATATTGAGTAACGTACCAATAACACTTTCAAATACATTTTTTTCCAATATGCATAACATCAAGAAAATGTCTTACATACAACGAATTCCAATACGGCAACTCAAACAAAATTGACCTCTTCTTCCACCCACGCGTGACAAGCGTATGAGCAAAAGGCTTGTCAAACTTAGTACTTACATCTTTCACCTTTTCAAAAATTTGTTCGCCGGTCAATGTAGGTGGAGCTTTACGTTGTTCTGAATTTCCATTGAATGTTTTTCTCCACCCACGGTAGTGATGATTAGAATTTAAGAATCTACGATGACCAAGAAAGACATTCTTCTGACCAAATTTCAACCGCGTCCAATCTGTGTTTTCTTCACAGATAGGACACGCACATTGACCTTTAATGCTATAACCCGATAGATTTCCGTATGCTGGGAAATCATTAATTGTGCCAAACAACATCGCCCTCAAATTAAAACTTTCTTTCCTATATCCATCATAAACCTCCACACCGTTCTCCCACAAACTCTTTAGGTCTTCGATTAAAGGTGTCAGGTATACGTCTATGTCATTCCCTGGTTGTTTAGGGCCAGAAATTAACATAGATAACATCATGTACTTACGCTTCATACATAGCCATGGAGGTAGGTTATAAATCATAATAATTACAGGCCAGGTGGTGTAACGCCCATTTTAATGATTCAAGTTTTCTGATGAATTTTATTTTCGACATGTTGCGTGGAATTTATTTGAAGAATTAAGGTCCATAATATTAGAATAATTATGATTAATAATAATAATATGATGATTAATAGTGTTGATACTATTATTATTATAATTAAAAATATTAGTGGAAATTAATTGTGGAAATAAAAGAAAATAAGAAAATGAGGATTAATTGGAACAAAGGGCATTTGTGGCATTTAGGGAAAAGGGAAAAGAGGAAAACACGATTGTGAAGGAGAAGAAAGAAAACACGGTTGAAGAGGAAGAACAAGGTCTGAAGCAAGAGCAAGAGTTCGTTGGGCTGTCAGTTCGTGTGGAATTCTTGAAGCTTCATCATCATCAAGCTGCATTTCGAGGTAAGGGGGGAGATTGATCAGTTGAATTGGTTTATGCATGAAATTGGTAGAAAAAGGGAAAATCCCTAATCCCCATAGATTGATGTTAATATGATGTTGATTTAGTGTTTATAATTCTGTGATGGTTGTGTTTGTGGTGTTTGATTTTGTTGCATGTGGTTGTGGGAATTGGTTTGAGAGCATTTGGGGGTTTCCGGGTGAATTCGAAGTTATACCGGAAGTTGGTAATTGCGTAGATGTAAGCGTTACCGAGCAGAACTGAGTTGGATGTTATAGTCGGGTAGTGGAACGATTTTCTGGTGTGTTAGGGTTTGGCTTGGAATAGAATCGGCTGGGCTCGGAGTGCGTTGCCGACTCTGAGCTGAGAGCTGTTTTCTGCAGAATTCGTGTGCATTCGCTGGGCGAATGGGGGGCGAAACTTCTCCAGGCGAACTGGGCAGCGAATGCTGCCTTTTGCTTCTGTTTGGCTTCGTTAGGGGTTTCGCCGGGCGAGTCCCAACGAGTTTTCGCTGCGGGGCTTCGCCAGACGAATGATAGCGAACATGACAGCATTTTGTGATTTTTCTGCTGTGCTGTTCCGTTCTCGCGTGGTTGGACCCTTGTTGGTCATGAGCGAGTACGTGGTTATTGTGGATCAGTTGAGAGCAAGAAGGTGATGTAGAGGGCATGTGCTTGAATACTCGTTGATACGAACGATTGAACTAAAGTACGCTGTGATGCCTAAAGTGACTATGTATCCTTCGATTAGGAATGAATATGTATGGATGCGTACGTGAGATGTATGCACAGTGTGCGAATATGCGGATCAGTAGGATCGTTACGCATTGAGTATGTTGTAGTGATGTGTTGTGGTAAGTGGGTCCGTAGGACCGATACTCCTATTATGTGTTGCATTGGTATGCTATTATGTGATGTATTGGGTCAGTAGGACCGACATGCACTTGTGTGCTTAATATGTATGTGATATATGATTGGATCGGTAGGATCGGTATGTCTTATGTGCATAGTGCGTGATATGTTGCGTGGTAGTTGTGATCAGTAGGATCGAATATGCCTTGAGAGCATTGTATTGACGTGTTGTTGTATGGTGATTGGATCAGTAGGATCGACGCACTCTGTGTGCTTGTATATGTATGCGTATTATGATGAATAGATCCGTAGGATCGTGTGCACTGTGTGTGCCGTGTGGTTATGCATAGCGTCTTGCATGGAGTCCAGTGCATGTGTTGCATAGTGAATTATGTATGTGTTGTGATTGTTGATGATGGGACAGTAGGTCCGGATATGTGGTATATGAAATAAATGATTTATTGCTTTCTGCCTTTTATTTCATGTATATTTATACCATTAATATTTGATTGTGAATCTCACCCCTTTGTTGTTGTTGTGGTATGTGCTTCTTCGGAAGTACAGACAATCCAGGTGTTTAGCTAGCTTGTATTGTGGCGTCGTTGTAGGACATGCTCTGATACGTAACACCGGGGCTTTTGGGAGTTTGTTGTTATTTGTTGTTTACGAGTGCCCCCTGTGGCGTATCTGTTCTTTTGTGGGATGTGTGATGATGCTTGATGGATATATATATATATATATATATATATATATATATATATATATATATATATATATATATATATATATATATATATATATATATATATATATATATATATATATATATATATATATATATATATATATATATATATATATATATATATATATATATATATATATATATATATATATATATATATATATATATATATATATATATATATATATATATATATATATATATTTTTTTTTTGGGGCAGATGGCCGATTTTTGTATATATGATGATGTGTATATATATGTTATGTGGTTCATGACAGACTATTCTTATTTTCCGTTGCAATATTACTGAAAATCATTTTGAAAATGATATGTGGAATTTTGTGGAGAATTGTGACATCCCGTAAGTGGGAGAAACTCTGACATGTGCTTATTTTAATCGTTTTATTTTATTTTGGGAAACAAGGTGTTACAAGTTGGTATCAGAGCAGGTCGGTCCGTCCAGCCAGTGTAGTGTTTTGAGTCTGTCTGTAGGATAAAGTTGGTTGTTTTCTGTTAACCTGTTGTTGTTGTTGAGCAGTATGGCTGGGAGGAATGACGCGGCGTTGGCTGCGGCTATGCAGGCTATGGCTCAAGTGGTGGCCAATAAGAATCTGGATGCGGGTGCTCAGTTCAGAGACTTGATGCAGTTCCAGAGCAACAAGCCACCAAAGTTTGAAGGTGGAATTCTGGACCCATTAGCTGCACAGAAATGGCTGAAGGCATTAGAGAAGATCTTCAGAACCATGGGGTGCAGTGACGAGCAGAAGGTGAGATTTGGTACTCACATGCTCGAGGGGGAGGCCGAGGCTTGGTGGGATAATTGCTGTCAGAGGATGGAAGCTTCGGGGACTCCGATTACTTGGGAGATGGTTCGGTCTAGATTTCTGGAGAAGTACTTTCCAGAAGGTGTCAGAAGTGCTAAAGAGGTGGAATTTTTGGAATTGAAACAGGGCAGTATGTCGGTAGCCGAGTATGCGGCTAAGTTTGAGGAGCTGGCTCAGTATTGTCCTCATTACAATACTGAGGAAGCTATGACTTCGAAGTGTCTGAAATTTGAGAATGGGCTAAGGCCAGAGATCAAGATGGGAATTGCATGTCAGAAAATCAGGAACTATCCTGAGTTGGTGAGTAGGAGCCGTATCTATGATAACGATAACCGTGCAAGGATCGCACATTACAAGGCGGTGAATGACCGCAAGGGTAAGCAGAGGTTTGGTGGTACACCCTATAGTGTGCCAACCGGTAAAGGAAAGCAAAAGGTTGTGTCTGATAAGAGATTCTGAGAGAGGAAGGCATCGGCAGATTTGAAATGTTATCGGTGCGGTGTCGCTGAGCATCGTGTTATTGATTGTCCCCAAGAGATTAAAAAGTGCTTCAAGTGTGGGAAGTCGGGCCATGTGATGGCGGATTGTAGGACTAATATGCCTACTTGTTATAACTGCGGTGAGAAAGGCCATATTAGCACTCATTGTGAGAAGCCAAGGAGGGCTCAGGCGCCTCAGGTCAGCGGTAAAGTGTTTGCGGTGGTGGGTACTCAGTCGGCGGACGAGGAGCGTTCGATCAAAGGTACTTGTTTTATCAATAACATTCCTTTGACTGCTATGATTGATACGGGTGCGACCCACTCGTTTATTTCTATCGATTGTGTGAAGAGGTTAGGTTTGGTGCCGACCACTCTTGAGCGGAGGATGACTATTGAAACTCCCTCAAATGGTTCAGTGACTACTTCGCTAGTGTGTTTGAAGTGTCCACTGACTATCTTTGGCCGAGACTTTGGTGTAGATTTGGTCTGTTTGCCACTTGGTGGTTTGGATGTTATACTGGGTATGAACTGGTTGGAGTTCAACCGAGTGTGCATCGATTGTTTTCGGAAAGTGTTATTATTTTTAACTCCTGAAGAGGAAGCGTTGGCAGATTCCTTGTCTGGTAAGGAATTGAGAACCTTGTTGGAAGATGAAGCGCAGGTGTTTGCTTTATTTGCAACACTGTCTATTGACAATAAGGCATTGTTGGATGAGTTAGCTGTGGTGAATGAGTTTCCGGAGGTGTTCTCGGATGATATTACAGAGTTACCTCCGAAAAGAGAGGTTGAGTTTAGCATTGATCTTATTCCTGGTACGAGGCCTATTTCTATGGCGCCGTACAGGATGTTAGCAGTGGAGCTAGCCGAGTTGAAGACTCAGATTGGAGAGTTGTTGGACAGAAAGTTTATTAGACCAAGTGTGTCGCCGTGGGGAGCTCCAGTGTTGTTAGTGAAGAAGAAGGACAGTAGCATGAGGTTGTGCATCGATTACCGTCAGTTGAACAAAGTGACCATCAAGAACAAATATCCTCTTCCAAGGATTGATGATTTGATGGATCAGTTAGTGGGAGCTCGTGTGTTCAGTAAGATCGACTTGAGGTCGGGTTATCATTAGATAAGAGTGAGAGAAGGTGATATTCAGAAGATGGCGTTTAGGACTCGATATGGACATTACGAGTATGAAGTAATGCCTTTCGGAGTGTCTAATGCGCCGGGTGTGTTTATGGAATACATGAATCGTATCTTCCATTCTTATTTGGATCAGTTTATTGTCGTGTTCATTGATGATATTCTGATTTATTCTAAGTCTGAGGAAGAGCATGCAGAACATTTGAGGATCGCTTTGCAAGTGTTGAAGGATAACAAGTTGTTTGCCAAGCTATCAAAGTGTGAATTATGGTTGAAGACGGTGAGTTTTCTGGGGCATGTTATTTCGGGTGATGGTGTTTCTGTGGATCCATCTAAGGTGAGCGCGGTGTTACAGTGAGAACCGCCGAAGACGGTAATGGAGGTTAGAAGCTTTTTGGGCTTAGTCGGGTATTACCGAAGATTCATTGAAGGCTTTTCTAGATTGGCTTTGCCATTGACTCAGTTGACAAGGAAAGATCAAGTGTTTGTGTGGGATGCGGCTTGTGAAGACAGTTTTGAGGAACTGAAAAAGAGATTGACTTCAGCGCCGGTTTTGGTGTTACCGAATCCGAGTGAGCCTTTTGTTGTTTATTGTGATGCGTCCAAAATGGGATTGGGCGGAGTTCTTATGCAGAGTGGAAACGTGGTAGCCTATGCTTCGCGGCAATTGAGGGTGCATGAGCGTAACTATCCTACTCATGACCTTGAATTGGTTGCGGTAGTTTTTGTGTTGAAGATCTGGAGACATTATTTATATGGTTCGAGGTTTGAGGTATTCAGTGATCACAAGAGTTTAAAATATTTGTTTGATCAGAAGGAGCTGAATATGCGGCAGAGGAGATGGTTGGAATTCTTGAAAGACTATAATTTTAATTTGAGTTATCACCCAGGGAAAGTGAATGTGGTTGCAGATGCGTTGAGCAGGAAGACAATTCATATGTCGGCATTGATGGTAAAAGAGATGGAGCTTATTGAGCAGTTTCGAGATTTGAGCATGGTTTGCGAGTTTACTGCAGGTGGTGTAATGTTGGGCAAATTGCAGGTGAAGAATGATTTTTTGGATATGATAAGGGAACATCAGAAGTTAGATGTGAAACTTGTAGATTTGATGCGTGAGGCCGGAAGTGACTCCGATAGTGATTTCAAGTTGGATAAGGCGGGTGTGTTGAGGGTTTCGGGGCATAATTTGTGTGCCGGATAATGATGAGATGAGGAATTCGATTTTGGACGAAGGGCATCGTAGTAGCCTGAGTGTTCATCCAGGAGCTACGAAGATGTATCAGGATTTGAAAAAGTTGTTTTGGTGGTCGGGCATGAAGAAGGACATTGCTCGTTATGTGTATGCTTGTTTGGTTTGTTAGAAGTCGAAGGTGGAGCATCAGAGACCTTCTGGGATGATGCAACCGTTAGAGATTCCGGTTTGGAAGTGGGATTGTATCACCATGGATTTTGTTACCGGTTTTCCGAATACGGCGAGAGGATTTGACGCGATTTGGGTGATTGTGGATCGGCTTACTAAGTCTGCACACTTTGTGCCGATTAGTATCAGTTTTCCGTTGGAGAAGCTGGCAGAGATTTATATTCGGGTAATTGTGAAGCTGCACGGTATACCGTTGAGTATTGTGTCGGATAGAGATCCGAGGTTCACTTTTGTATTTTGGAAGAGTTTGCAAGAGGCTTTGGGCACTGAGTTGAAGCTGAGTTCAGCTTACCATCCGCAGACGGATGGGCAGTCGGAGAGGACTATTCAGACTTTAGAGGACCTATTGCAGGCTTGTGTGTTAGAGAAAGGTGGTACGTGGGATACTCATTTGCCGTTGGTTGAGTTCACGTACAACAACAACTACCATTCCAGTATCGGGATGACACCGTTTGAAGCTCTTTATGGTAGGAGGTGCAGAACTCCTTTATGTTGGTATGAGTCAGGGGAGAATGTGGTGTTGGGACCAGACTTGGTGCAGCAGACTACTGGGACAGTACAAATGATCCGTGAGAAGATGAAGGCATCTCAGGATCGGCAGAAGAGTTATTATGATAACCGCAGGAAAGAGTTGGAGTTCAGTGAGGGTGACCATGTATTTTTGAGGGTTAACCCAGTGACAGGTGTTGGACGTGCATTGAAGTCCAAGAAGTTGGATCCGAAGTTTATCGGGCCGTATCAGATTTTGCAGAGGATTGGTACTGTGGCTTACAGGGTGGCGTTGCCGCTGGAGCTTTCGAACTTGCATGACGTGTTCCACGCGTCGCAACTTTGGAAGTATGTACCCGATCCGTCTCATGTGATTCAGAGGGATGAAGTCCAAGTTAGAGAGAATCTAACTGTGGAGACGTTTCCGTTGAGGATCGAGGATCACAAGCTGAAGCGACTCAGAGGGAAAGACATACCTTTGGTGAGAGTGGCTTGGGGAGGTGCTGCAGGAGGCAGTGTGACATGGGAACTGGAGAGCAGGATGCGGGAAGCGTATCCAGAGCTGTTTCCATCAGGTATTTTCGAGGACGAAAATAATTAAAGTAGGGGAGAGTTGTAACGCTCATTTTAATGATTCAAGTTTTCTGATGAATTTTATTTTCGGCATGTTGCGTGGAATTTATTTGAAGAATTAAGGTCCATAATATTAGAATAATTATGATTAATAATAATAATAATATGATGATTAATAGTGTTGATACTATTATTATTATTATTATTATTATTATTATTATTATTGTTATTATTATTATAATTAAAAATATTAGTGGAAATTAATTGTGGAAATAAAAGAAAATAAGAAAATGAGGATTAATTGGAACAAAGGGCATTTGTAACATTTAGGGAAAAAGGAAAAGAGGAAAACACGACTGTGAAGGAGAAGAAGAGAAAACGCGATTGAAGAGGAAGAACAAGGTCTAAAGCAAGAGCAAGAGTTTGTTGGGCTGTCAGTTTGTGTGGAATTCTTGAAGCTTCATCATCATCAAGCTGCATTTCGAGGTAAGGGGGGAGATTGATCGGTTGAATTGGTTTATGCATGAAATTGGTAGAAAAAGGGAAAATCCCTAATCCCCATAGATTGATGTTAATATGATGTTGATTTAGTGTTTATAATTCTGTGATGGTTGTGTTTGTGGTGTTTGATTTCGTTGCATGTGGCTGTGGGAATTGGTTTGAGAGCATTTGGGGGTTTTCGGGTGAATTCGAAGTTATACCGGAAGTTGGTAATTGCGTAGATGTAAGCGTTACCGAGCAGAACTGAGTTGGATGTTATAGTCGGGTAGTGGAACGATTTTCTGGTGTGTTGGGGTTTGGCTTGGAATAGAATCGGCTGGGCTCGGAGTGCATTGCCGACTCTGAGCTGAGAGTTGTTTTCTGCAGAATTCGCGTGCATTCGCTGGGCGAATGGGGGGCGAGACTTCGCCAGGTGAACTGGGCAGCGAATGCTGCCTTTTGCTTCTGTTTGGCTTCGCTAGGGGTTTCGCCGGGCGAGTTCCGGCGAGTGTTTACTGCGGGGCTTCGCCAGGCGAATGGCAGCGAACATGACAGCATTTTGTGATTTTTCTGCTGTGCTGTTCCGTTCTCGTGTGGTTGGACCCTTGTTGGTCGTGAGCGAGTACGTGGTTATTATGGATCGGTTGAGAGCATGAAGGTGATGTATAGGGCATGTGCTTGAATACTCGTTGATACGAACGATTGAACTAAAGTACGTTGTGATGCCTAAAGTGACTATGTATCCTTCGACTAGGAATGAATATGTATGGATGCGTATGTGAGATGTATGCACAGTGTGCGAATATGCGGATCAGTAGGATCGTTACGCATTGAGTATGTTGTAGTGATGTGTTGTGGTAAGTGGGTCCGTAGGACCGATACGCCTATTATGTGTTGCATTGGTATGCTGTTATGTGATGTATTGGGTCAGTAGGACCGACATGCACTTGTGTGCTTAATATGTATGTGATATATGATTGGATCGGTAGGATCGGTATGCCTTATGTGCATAGTGCGTGATATGTTGCGTGGTAGTTGTGATCAGTAGGATCGAATATGCCTTGAGAGCATTGTATTGACGTGTTGTTGTATGGTGATTGGATCAGTAGGATCGACGCACTCTGTGTGCTTGTATATGTATGCGTATTATGATGAATAGATCCGTAGGATCGTGTGCACTGTGTGTGCCGTGTGGTTATGCATAGCGTCTTGCATGGTATGTGGACGTGGTGAATTGTTGCTCGGTGGAGCGTATGCGATTCACTCACGTGCTCCAAATGGGGAGCGTGTGGACGTGAGGCTTGTGTGGCTCACGTGCTCCAAATGGGGAGCGTGTGGACGTGAGGCCTGTGTGGCTCACGTGCTCCAGTGGGGAGCGTGGACGGGAATTTGGATCGTTGCTCGGATGGAGTGTATGCGACCACCCGTGTTCCAAGTGGGGGGACGTTGATATTTGATTATATGAGCTCAGGAGGAGCGTGGTAGGGATAGATCGTTGCTCAGAGGGAGTGTATGCGATCTATCCTGAGTTGAGTCGGTACCGCATTTTCTGGAGTCCAGTGCATGTGTTGCATAGTGAATTATGTATGTGTTGTGATTGTTGATGATGGGATAGTAGGTCCGGATATGTGGTATATGAAATAAATGATTTATTGCTTTCTGCCTTTTATTTCATGTATATTTATACCATTAATATTTGATTGTGAATCTCACCCCTTTGTTGTTGTTGTGGTATGTGCTTCTTCGGAAGTACAGAAAATCCAGGTGTTTAGCTATCTTGGATTGTGGCGTCGTTGTAGGACATGCTTTGATACGTAACACCGGGGATTTTGGGAGTTTGTTGTCATTTATTGTTTATGTGTGCCCCTTGTGGCGTATCTGTTCTTTTGTGGGATGTGTGATGATGCTTGATGGATATATATATATATATATATATATATATATATATATATATATATATATATATATATATATATATATATATATATATATATATATATATATATATATATATATATATATATATATATATATATATATATATATATATATATATTTGGGGCAGATGGCCGATTTTTGTATATATGATGACGTGTATATATATTATATGTGGTTCATGACAGACTATTCTTATTTTCCGTTGCAATATTACTGAAAATTATTTTGAAAATGATATGTGGAATTTTGTGGAGAATTGTGACATCCCGTAAGTTGGAGAAACTCTGATATGTGCTTATTTTAATCGTTTTATTTTATTTTGGGAAACAAGGTGTTACAGGTGGAATGTGAGATACTTTGTAGACCATGCGGATTCATTCCATCAGTCGATAATGCCAAGCGAAGGTTTCTAGTTTCTTCTCCAAAATCAGGATAATCATTATCAATTTTCATCCACTGTGGTGAATCTGCCGGATGTCGATACTTTTCATCTACAATTCTATCATCTGCATGCCAAGTCAGGTGTTTTGCATCTGTTTCACTACGAAACATGCGTCTGAATCTCGGAATTATAGGAAAATACCATAATACTTTTGCTGGTGACAATTTTTTCTTATGCCGAGATACATCGCATTTAGGACACTCGTTTAATGATGCATATTCATTTCGAAACAAAATGCAATCATTTGGACAAACATGTATCTTATCATAGCTCATGCCAATAGAGCATAACATTTTTTTAGCTTCATAGGTTCGATTGGGAAGAACATTATCCTCCGGAAGCATCTCTTGAAGTAGGGCTAACAACTTTGTGAAACTTTTATCCGACCATCCATTACCCGCCTTTAAATTGTACAACTTTAATACCGCGGACAATCTTGTGAAAGTAGTGCAACCTTTATACAACAGTTTCTCTGCATCGCTTACCAACCTCTCAAACATCTTGGGACAATCTTGAAGATCTTCTTCATGTATCCCTGCCATTGTCCTTTGAAGCACATGTCGTATTATTCTAGGGTTCAACATTCTCGTTACTTATCTCACCATGTAATGTCCAACATGTGTAACTTCGATCAATTCCATGTCTCATTAAATGAGATTCCAACTGAACGACGTCAACTTGACGCCCATAACAACATCCTAAGCAAGGACATGTGATCCTACTGGGGTCTTTGGCGTGTTCAACAACGAACTTAACGAACTTCGATACCCCATTCTCGTACTCTTTTGACAATCGATTACCAGACATCCATTTTTTATCTATACTAATTGAGTAATCTACACTAAACTATGAAAGTTAAACAAAACAGAGAATACCTGTAAAGAAATCACTAACTTCTAAGAATGCTACATAGTAGGATGCTTGGAAACGATCACAACTTTGCTCTTCACAGGTAACCCCTATAGCAGACAAAATATAAATTTTATTAAAATCCTATTAATAATTAACCAAAACAAAAATACTAGATAATCCACCAAAACAAATCATATTAAAAATACTAGATAATCCTTAAACCAAAATGACACCCTTACTAAACATTGAGAAATCCTAACTAAACATATAAAACCATAATAACATATCATATAAACATTGAGAAATCTATACTAACATATTAACATATAAAACCATCAACATATAAAACCATAATAACATATAAAACCATATCATATAAAACCATATTCATGTTGGCTACTCTCTTAAAAAATAGGAATTTCCAAACTATATTGAACATGCAAAATATAAACTCTTGTTTGTCAATCTAAAACATACAAAATATAAACTCTCTTAAAAAATATAAACTCTCTTAAAAACATATTCAACAGAGAGACTTAACATATAAACTCTCTGTTAAGACATACAAACTCTCTTTAAAAACTCTCTTAAAAAACTCTCTGTTTATAAAAACTCTCTTATAAACTCTCTTAAAACATACAAAATATAAACTCTCTTAAAAAATATAAACTCTTGTTTGTCAATCTAAAACATACAAAATATCCGTAACAATGACATAGAGACTTAACATGTAGATTAAAATACAAAATATATAACATGCAACAGAGAGACTTAACATGTAGATATCCATACAAATAATAAAAACATATTCAGTTTGTCTTAAAGATTACAGAAAATGACTTAACTTGATTGCATTCAAATAATAAAAACATATTCAGTTTGTCTTAAAGATTACAACAACAATGGTGAAAATATAAGTAAAAAAGAAAACCAGAGTAAAACTTCAAATACCGTAACAATGGCGGAAATGCAATGCGGACGAGCAGAGGATATCGAAAACGGACGGTGAACGGCGGAGAAATGCAACAGAGGAGGGCGACAGTTGGACGGCAACGGTGGATTTATAGGGCAACGTTCTTTGTTCGCCAGAGAAAAAGAAAGAAAGAAATACGATATGACTATTCTGTTTCTTATAAAAATTCTGGTGGGTATTTTAAATTAATTCTAACTAAACCTATAGCAGCGCTTTTTAATGGCTTTAGCAGCGCTTTAAAAAGCGCTCTCAAAGATCTTCTTATGTACCACATATAGCAGCGCTTTATGGAAAAAGCGCTCTCGTAGACTAGACTTACAGCAGCGCTTTAGGAAAGCGCTTTCATAGGGTTGTCTTAGACCCCCCCCCCTTTTAGCAGCGCTTTTTAGAAGCGTTGTCTTAGGTCCCCCCTTTAGCAACGCTTTTTAAAAAGCGCTTTCTTTGGGCTCCCCTTTAGCAGCGCTTTTTAAAAATCGCTGTCTTTGGTAAGCAATTTTTTTTAATGCCTCTTTAGCAGCGCTTTTTCTAAAAGCGTTGTCTTTGTATGCGCTGCTAAAAGTCAATTCTGGTGTAGTGTGGTACCTTTCTATGAAATAGACACAATAAATAAACAATTTAACTGTTGTACCTCATGAACTGCCAGATCTCAAACTATCCCAACGAAATAATTGAACTAAGTAATTTGGTTCGAACTTGGGTGTTTTAATAAGGTTCATGTGAGAATAATTCAAATTCTGCGGACATTGTTATTTTATGGATTGTATTTATATTATTATTAACTTTCAGTTTACAAATTGTTCCTCAAAAATTGCTAAAATACCACAACATATATAGTATTTCAAATCATTTTCGAGCTATTATGCATCATCACTACTTGCCATTTAATGTTTGATTTTTTATACCTTTAAAAATACATATTCATGCCTTTCAAGCTGGATTGCCTACAAAAGTCTTGCTGATATTTTAAGGTTTGCAAGACATGCTGATTTTGCACTTAAGTTTTGTTCATAATTATGATATTATTCATACGTTGGAAATTTTGAATAAATTCTTTTTAATTGCAATGCAATTTATTTTTCTTTGAATTACTATTTTATTGGTGCAATGATTTATATATATATCAAAAAAAATTATCTCTATTATAACATGTTAGTTTTACCCGTGCAAGAGCACGAGTATTCTACTAGTACCACATAAAAAAGTAATAAAGTAGAGTCTAATATAACTTGTTGGAAGGAGTGCAATTTAAAAACACATTGTGTAGTGTATGTGAGTGTTTTAACCCTAGTGTACCGAGTTGAGTTTGATTCCTACTCATAAAAAAGTCATGTTTTTTCAATATCCAATAGATATACATAACGAAAGCTAGAAAATAGTAATAAAACTTACTTCGGCAGTCAATATGATGTCAAGGTTAAAATGAATTATTGGATTTAAATTAACTACTGTCAGTTTCACTAATAAAATGTTAAACAAAATAAAACATGATAACCATCTTCTAGATAAACCCCTAACACTTACCAATAACTAGTCAAATTTTAGTACAAACTCAAAAGAGACAGTTACAATGGAATGGCACAATTTAAGCTACATTGCAGGCTTAGTAAGCAATTCAAAATCAACAAACAATATAAGGAAATAGTTCAATCTCATGAAGCATTTCAAGAACAGAACAATCAACAAACAAACAACTCTAAGCAACTAAACCCAACCCAAGACAACATGCTACTACATTTAAATTGTTCATACCATGAATTTCATTATACCTTGAGTAATAACCCTAAAACTCAACCTCTTAACTTGAACAAAACCTTGAAGGCACACATCAAAATTATCATAAAATATAAAGTGTCCACATTATAGTTATGGAGTTCAAAATTTTATCAATTATGTATGTGTCCCTTCAATGGCTAAAAAGCAAATATCCCTTAAAGCATTTGTTAGTTTTGTCGCGACTATATCAGCATTTCATCAATGATTTGTCAAGGCTTTTTAAGGTCTTTAAGCCATTAGTTTTAGAAGAAAAAACATGCTAATCAAGTGGCATAAGGGTGTTCGCGATGCGTTTTGATTGGCTTTGACGCTAAAAGTCATCTGGACCGCAAAAAAAAAAAAGTGTGGTTCGGTTTGATTCAGTTGGCTTTTAGAAATAAAACTGAACCAAACCAAACTAATGCGTTTGAATTGGTTTGACTAATTCGATTTTTTTGCAAAAAAAATATTGAGCCATACATATACATACAAAGACAACATAATTTTGTGATTAATCATTTATATGTTTTCATAAAATAAGTTTATAGTTATCTTTGATGCGTAAATATGAATTGTCTATTATAATTTTATCTTATAACTAAAGGAAATATATGAAATGACATTCTTAAATAAATTTAAAATATTATTAATATTTTATATATAAAATGATACAAAAGTAATTTAAATTAAACTTTTTCTTTTAATCTTATCCTTATCAATGTCAACAAATTAAAAATAAAAGCAAAATCAAAATCATAAAATTTCATTTCAAATAAAAATAATAGTATTTATAAATAAATATTATTTTATTTTTTATTGTTATGTAAATTAAAATAAATAGTATACAAATAATATGATAAAATATACACCTAGTACTTATTGATGTCTCTAAAGAATTAGAAAAATGTAATAGTTTGAAAGATTTTGTAATATAATACGGTTTTGTTCGGTTTGCAAAATACAAACCGCAAGCCACACTAAACCGCGCGATTTTGTTAGAAAATGACCCAAACACATTCTAACTAAATGCGATTTCCAAATTGATTCGATTCGGTTAGCAATTTTCTATTGGACCGATTTGATTTTGAACACTTCTAAAGTGGTACATTGATTTATCAAAGCCAATTTCTTACTAGTAACTATACATAAAGCAACTAAATTATTAGAATGACAAAAGTTTTAACTTGAATTAACAAGAGCTTCAAGTTTTCAGAATTCAATTTCAAAATCAGTTAAAAACTAACTTCTCATTTTTAGCAAAAAAGTATTTTTTTTAACATAATCATTTTTTAAAAATTTGAAACAAACACTTTTAAAATTGTTAGAAATGATTTTTTAACTAAAAAAATATTTTTTTTTTCAATATAAAAGTTGTAACAAACGCAGAGGAATTTGTTCGATTTGACGTTTTATATTTGTTGTTGATCATCAAGATTTTTATAAGTCCGAAAAATTTTTTATTCGCTGCATATTGATCTGTTATTATGTCTTAATTTCGTATCAGTAATTGCTTAAGGTACATCGACTTGTATTTTGGAACCTAACTTTTTGGTAAAAATATATATGGGTTGACCATCTTGCATACAAATATCTCATATCCCCGTAATTGAAGCATTGGTTTCAATGGCAATTTGTTTAGAAAAATCATGGAGACTTAGAATTTAGGCTGCCATCAAGCATTCTTAAGAGCTGCAAAAGAAGTAGATGTAGTAGGTGACCATTTGAACGAATCATGGCGTAACAAATCTGTCAATGGGAAAGAGATACTTGCGCAATTGTCAATAAAACAATGATAATAACTAATAAGACTTAAAATACTACAAAGTTGTTTCACTATAGAAGGCTTCGACCAATTTACCATGGCTTCAAGTTTACTCATATCAACATGTACTACTCTAGAGAATACATTGTGGCCGGGATACTCAAGTGATCTCATAAAAAAAAAACATTTGCATAGCTTAACATAAAATGAATTAGTCAATAAGTAATTCAATACTAACTCAAGGTGCTCAAAATGCTTCTCCAACGAGGAGTTATAAACTAGAATGTCGTCAAAGAAGACCAACACAAAGCGCCGTAAAAATTGTGAGAATAATTGGTTCATTGTGATCTCAAATTTAGATGGAGCATTTGTGAGACCGAATGACATGATAAGAAATTCAAAATGACCTTCATGTGTTGAGAATATAATATAGTTTATAGTCTTAATAGAGTTGTATGGATAATTTGTGGACATTTGTTAGCTTCAGTTTGTTAGTTATTTTTGATTGGTAGTTAAGAGATAACCATATACTATATATGGACATGGTTATCACATGTTTACATCAATAACAAGCTATTATTTCTTTTCCCTGAAAACTTCTTTCTCCTTCATTCTGCATTTTCTGTTCTGCATTTCTTGTTCTTTAATGGAGAAACTGATTTTCACAATATGGTATCATTCGTCATTTCGATCCTTCTTCCGCTGCTCTTACAATTGAATCTTTAGCTTGTTCATTCTTTTCTTTTCTTTGCTTCCATGGCTCCTTCATGAAATTCACCTATTGATCTAGCTTTGGATCAAACTTCCCCATACTTTGTTCATCCCAACGATGGTCCTGGTTTAGTTATAGTTATTCCCAAACTTACTGGTTCTAACTATCATTCATGGGCTCGAAGCATGAAGAGAGCGCTCGGTGGAAAGATGAAGATTGAGTTCATTGATGGCTCTCTTCCTGCTCCAGTTGATTCCTTCGATCCATCCTTGCGTGCTTGGAATCGCTGTAACATGTTAGTCCATTCTTGGATCATGAATTCAGTTTCAAATTCCATTTCTCAGTCCATCGTCTTCATGGAGAATGCGCTTGATGTATAGAATGATTTGAAGGAAAGATTCTCTCAGGGTGATCTCATACGCATTTCTGAGTTACAGCAAGAAATATACAATCTAAAGCAAGAAGCCAAATCGATAACTGATTTCTTTTCTGAACTTAAAATTCTTTGGGAGGAGTTAGATTTGTATTTGCCTTTACCCACTTGCACATGTCGCATCAAATGTTCTTGTGAAGCTATGCATAGTGCAAGATCCAACCATCAACTGATGCAAGTCATCAGATTCTTAACCGGTTTGAATGATCAATTTTCTGTTGTTAAATCCCAAATCTTGTTAATGGATCTTTTGCCTAACATGAATAAGATGTTTTCCATGGTCATTCAGCATGAAAGACAACTTCAACTTACCATTCCCAATGATGAGTCCCATACTCTGATTAATGCTGTTGATTCCAAGAAGTTTGTTGCAAGAAACAATTCATTCAAGCATGGAGCTCGTGTTTGTACTTTTTGTGGCAAAACCAATCATACTGTTGAAAATTGCTTTAAGAAACATGGTGTTCCACCACATATGCAGAAGCAATTTCAAAATTCAGCTAACAATGTGGCATTAGATGGCACTGATGATGAATCACTTTCTAATGGTGGTGACACTAAAAGTGACAATTCACCTATGACTCAAGGCCAGTTCAATACTCTCATGGAGCTAATTCAGAAGTCTGGCATTGGTCAATCTTCAGGGCATGCTTCTTCTAATCAAGTTGCTGTTGGTCATCTATCAACAGGTAACACATCTCATTGCATGCATATTAGTAGCCATAGTTCTTGGATCATTGATTCAGGAGCTTCTGACCATATCTGTAGTTCTATAAAATGGTTTCATTCTTATAAGCAAATTATTCCAGTCAATGTTAGACTGCCAAATGGACAATGTCTTACTGCTAGCTATTCTGGTACAATACATTTTTCTCCTGAGTTCATTGTGCATAATGTCCTTTTGATTCCTAAATTTTCATTAAACCTTTTATCTGTTTCCAAATTATGTGAATCTTCTAATTGCAATGTTATCTTTATCAATTCACAATGTGTTATACAGGACAAAGTCACTCTGAAGATGACTGGTTCTGCTGATCAAAAGGATGGATTGTACTACTTAACACTAAAAGATAATGCTTCACTTCCTATACAATCACCTGATCTCACATATGTTATAGCAGCCACAGTAACCTTACCAGAAAAAGCTTTATGGCACTTCAGATTAGGACACTTATCCAATAATAGACTTATGTACTTACATTCTCAATTTCCCTTTATCACAGTTAACCATAAAGATGTTTGTGATGTTTGTAGCTATGCTAGACAAAGAAAACTTTCCTATAATGTTAGCAATAGTCGTGCTAATCATCCTTATAATTTGATTCATTTTGATATTTGGGGACCTCTAGCTGTCCAATCCTTGCATGGTCACTCATATTTTTTGACTGCTGTCGATGATTGTAGCAGATTCACATGGATCACTTTAATGAAACCTAAATCTGAAGCTAAATAGCATGTCATAAACTTTGTCAATCTCATAGAAAATCAACATAAACTTTCTGTCAAAACCATTAGAACTGATAATGATGCTGAGTTTAACATATCTGAATTTTATTCATCTAAGGGAATCGTTCATTAAACCAGTTGTGTAGAATCACCACAGCAAAATGGTAGAGTGGAGAGGAAACACCAACATTTGTTAAATGTTGGAAGAGCTCTCCTCTTCCAGTCAAAACTCCCCAAGCAATTTTGGTCATATGTTGTTTTACATGCCACATTCATCATTAATAAACTCCCTACTCAAGTTTTAAATAACCTTTCTCCTCATTTCATATTGCATAATGAACATCCTGATATGCATAGTCTTAAAGTGTTTGGATCTTTAGCTTTTGCATCCACATTAAATGTGCAACGAACTAAACTTGAGTCAAGAGCTCGAAAATGTGTTTTCTTGGGATACAAGAATGGTATGAAGGGTGTGGTACTCTATGATATTCACAGTCATTCTATTCTTGTCTCTAGAAATGTCATACACCATGAACATATATTTCCTTATTCTAATCCTAATTCCATTAACTGGAATTACCACCTTTACAAAGATTCTACTGAACATTTTCAACATGACCCTGTCATACATGTTCCATCACAGAACATTGAACCAGCTGATCATGAACATGATAACCAAAATACCATAGCTAATGACACATTACACTGTCGCTACTGCGAAAAACGAGGCCGACAATGACAGAAGAGTCGCCACCTCTCGTTATTTATCCCGAAGGAGGGAAAGGAAACGAACGGAAAAAACCTAACAAAAAGGGAAAGGAATGGTCATCGCAACCAAGTCCTGGATTCGGGAGTTGGTTACGCAAGGGGAAGGTATTAGCACCCCTCACGTCTGTCGTACTCGACGGGATCCACGCTTAATTGTTTATCTCAAATGGTTGATTAATACTATCTAGCTAGAAGTCTGGTTTGAAAGGAAAAGAAAATGACTCGGCAGAACACAATGGTTCTATGCCTACATATTCCCGTCTGGAACGAGAAATCAGAGTCAACGTAGTTCGCCTAACTACGGGTAAAAAGGGGGGAAGGTTGCTCGCCGAGATATCGCATCTCGTGCCTACGTACTTTCACACGGCATGAAAGATCAGAGCAAACGTAGTTCGGGCTAACAAGACCACAAGTTTGGTTCAAGTTGTTTTTAACCCGAGTAGGGTTAACAAATGGTTCTGCAGTTTGGTGTATGCAGCTCGACCATTTGAGACTTAGGCGTTACCGTTTGCGGGAGAACCGAGAGTTAACGAAACTCTCATTACGAAAATGGTTTTCCTGATTAAGGTCCAAGAGGACAAACATATCTGAATGTTTGTTTGTGTCTTTTATCGAAAGAAATGTTTTGATTAATGTTCTGGAGTGTACATTGTATTAAAGTCTCAAACTCAAGATCGAATGCGTCGCATATCATCCTAAGGACGTATACTAAACACTCTAGACAGTTGAGAGGTGGCCCCCCAACCATCACTTCCCATGCTTAAGGCTCACAGCACAATATTCACTAGCCTTATTAAGTGTTTTAATGGGGTTTGAAGAAAGCAAGAGAAACAAACTCTCTAAGGGGAACTGAACAACCCTAGGTGTTATCAGGCAATGTTCATCCTATGGTTAAAGTTTGCAAAGGGGAAGACTACCCTAATGTTTTCATACATGGTTGCAAAGCCTAATGTCTATCACATTCTATAAGAAAGAATGGATATCCTAAGGGAAAGGCAAAGGAAGCAACAGAAAACAGATGAAGTAACAGCATACAGGAAATGCAGATTCATAACAGTAAACATGGAATGCAAGTGAGGGAGGCAAGTCATCTCAGCCTCAAGCCCATAATGAATGGAAGGTGGACTATTCTAAACATGCGATCTTGGCCACAAGTGAATATAAAGAGATACAAGACAACAGAAACCTATGAATGACGTACATGAACCACGATTTGGAATCATAACGCACTATCATGAAAGTACGGCACCTAATGGGAAAGTTATGTATGATAAAACATCCAACCAATGATCTACAAATCCTATACAATGTCTACAATAAGAAATAGGAACCATAGCGTTCATCACACAAACAATTCGAGGCCGTTGGAGCCAAAATAAAACCAATGTCCGCTTGAAAGTCCATATTACAAGTCCAATTACAAAAAATATGGGAAAAATAGTAAATGGTATCAAAAAATATAGATAAAATCTCCAATGCCCTACAACCTGTCACAACCCAGGGGTGAGAAGTATAGTCAAAATATCCCAAAGGAACTAGTAAAACAAATTGAAACTATGTCAAGTGTACCAAAAAGAATCCAAACTAGCACATGGTAAAGAAAGACCTTCAAAACCCTTCAAAATGGTACAGTAAAAATCAAGTAAAAATATATCTAGGTACCATAATGTGTGTATGAATACCCTGCAAAAGTTTAAGCATTTCAATTTTGTTTTGATAGGTTAAAGAAAATCAACAAAATCATGACACAAGTATTGGCATTTTTGTGACACCCCAAATGTAAAAAAATCCAAAGAAAAAATGTCATAAAATGATAAAATCATAATTCCAATTATATTAATTTCTAGACATCTCAAGGATTCAACACAAAAAAATTGGGATCAAAAAGATTAATTTCGCTATTTTTTATGGCATTTTGAATAAGCATGAAGAAAAGAAAAAAAAAATAAAAGAATACATGGAAGCACATGAATACAATAAGAAACAAGAAATAAGTGAGAATACACAAAAGTGGCAGGGGGAGGGATCGAACCCACGTTCTCCCAGCCCTTGCACTAGCCCAAAACGACCGTGTTTAGGGAGGGGTGATGTGGCATAGCGTCTGGCCCTTGGATGGGGTGACTAAGTCCACTCTTCATGAACGATCCAACGGTGGCTGCTTTTCTTCTTCCTTTGAATGAAAAAAATGAGGGAAAATCCAGCAAGCTTGCATGTGGCGGCCGGACGGCAATAGGGGATGGCCGGAAATTTTGAAAGCTTCTAAAATGCTCATTTCTTGTCCAAATCCAACGCTTCTTGGACCAAACTTGAGTGAAATTTCGTGGGGATGAAGAATATGGCATTATTTTGAACTAAAACCCACTCAAACTCCAAAACCGTGCACATCCATGAATATGTCAAGAACCAAAAATTGTCATGAAAGTGATCTTTTTTGTACCAGAATCCATGTAGACCTTGAAAGCAATGCAATGCAATAAAAATGGAGCAAGAAAGACTCATAAATAAGGAGCTATGTTGAATTCTTTATACCTCCGAAAATGGCTTCCGATAGCCTCACTCAACCACCAATTCTTTGAGAAAACTATATGGACACGTTCTATAATTGATGATGAAGGTATTTGGATGGAAAGAAATCCTTGAATTGTTGTGAAATTGAAAAATCAATTTTGACTTGAAGCTCACTTTAATGGAGGTTTATGGTCATGTTCATGCATCAATTTTGGCCAAACAAATGTTGAATCAATTCTATAATTGTTGTGGAAGATGATTGTGATGAGAAATGGATCAAAAAATGGGAGAGAAGAGAATTTGATTTTTGGATTTTTGATTATGGAAGTGGTGAAAAATGTGAGAAAAATGATCATGAAAAATATCCTTTTTTGCCTTGGCCTCATTTGTTTATATATCTTGCCTTGTAAGAATGATAAATGGTCCAAAATTAGCCCTTGTTTCAATCTTAAGGGCTTATATTCAAAGTGTACCTTAACCATGAAGAAATCTTGAAATAGGACATGATAAAATCCTCAAATGAAAAATGTAATAATGCCATTGTTCTTAAAACATGATTTCCATTCAAAATAAGCACAAATATGACTTTGTTTGATTACAATTTGGTAACTTTCCAATTTAGGCCATTTCACAAACTCTCACCAAAGTACCTTCCATGAAACTTCACCTAGGAGCTAGCCCATTGAATCCTTGAGGTATGGTTGACCAAATGACTCCATTTGGAGCAACTTTAATGTTGGAAAAAAGTTCATTTGAGTTATGGAAAGTGGTGAACTGGACCTGTAATTTTATGACCTGTAATCAAAGTTTCCCAAAATACCCCTGCCTTGCAAAGCTTATAACTTGAGCTCTACAAATCAGATGGATGACTTCTCAAGCTTGAATAAAACCTCTACATAGACTCTTCTTGATATAAACCACACTTGATCCCCTGCATGAATGCTAATGCAATGCTAATGCTAATGTTAAATGCTATGATGATGTTATGCTAATGCAAAAAACAAGAAGGAAAAGGTTGGGCAAATTTTGGGGTGCAACAGCTGCCCCTATTCAAACGACTTGGACCTGAATGAGTGAAAAGCGAACGGCTTTCAATCAATCAAGGGAAAAGACGGTTGAATACCAAAAGAACCCGGTAATTTGCCAACCGCGGAAATAAACTGCAAACTCTGATTGGGATAGAATCTCCGAAGAAACCGAACATAATGAACATCTTGAACATCCCACCAAGGGAAAGAGAAACTTAATCAAGTAACTCTGCTTCAGGAAACACGTAACTGGCCATGGTCTGAACACCACATGGGCCAAAGAACAATCTTTCGAATCGTCGGAATCTGAATACTCAACGCACGATAGGGCCACATCAAAATATGTCGGAATCTGGATACTCAACGCACTGACCGGAGCCTGGATGCTCGACGTAACTGGTGATTTCACTGGGGATTTACCGGAGCCTGGATACTCGACGGACGAAGCAATACATCACAAACCGAACATTCACCGGAAACTGGACATTCAACGGAGAGAGAGTACTATCACAACACTTACTAGGATCTGTATACCCGACTGTCTTTATCGGAGTCCGAACACTCAATGGGCAAAGCAAAACGTTACAAATTGAAAATTTCACCGGAATCTGGATATTCAACGGAGGAGCCGGGGCTTGAACGCTCAACATAACACATCGGAGTCTGAACACTCAACGCAAAAAGCCGGAGTCTGACAACTCAACGAAAACACACCGGAGCCTAAACACTCAACGCAACAAACCGGAGTCTGAAAACTCGAAGAAACTACAAATCGGAGCCTGGATACTCAACGAAGCAACAAATTGGAGCCTGGATACTCAACAAAAACACACCGGAGTCTGAACACTCAACGAAGCAGCAAACCGGAGTCTGAACACTCAACGCAACAAACCGGAGCCTGGATACTCGACGGACGAAAACTCACCGGAGCCTGGATACTCAACGAAGATAACAAACCAGAGCCTAGATACTCGACGGACGAAGACGCACCGGAGCCTGGATACTCAACGAAGCAACAAACCGGAGTCTGAACACTCAACGCAACAAACCGGAACCTGGATACTCGATGGACGAAAATGCACCGGAGCCTGGATACTCAACGAAGCAACAAATCGGAGCCTGGATACTCGACGGACGAACACGCACCGGAGCCTGGATACTCAACGAAGAAAATCGGACGAAAAGAGAATATTACAAATACTCATCAAGATCATCTCACAAAATCTTTACTGGAGTTTGGATACTCGATGAGAGAAAGAATCAATACGAACTGGAGATTTACCGGAGCCTGGATACTCGACGGAATAGCCACGAATACTAATAGGGGTATGGACCCTCACGTGATTTTACCGGAGTCTGAACACTCAACGACTCAAGTAAACATATCACGAATCAGAAAAACGCCGGAGTCTGGACACTCAATGAATGAAGGATTACATCACAAACATACTCATCGGGGTCTGAATACCATCGGAACTTAACACAAACAACTGAAGTTCGACGATGCCGCCGAGGAACAACGAGAGCCAGGGTCTGGATACTTCTCGGGCTACAAAGAAAACATACCACTAGTTTCTATGGGTCGATTACAACCTGACATGGTCTGGATACCATCCGAGTAGAAAGAACCTTTTTACGATACCGGAGTCTGAACACTCAACAGGGCTGACCGGAGCCTGAATGCTCAACGTAAACTGATGTCCGAATACCACAGCTCCGTGCTGGGGAGAAGAACTTTGAACAACTTTGGAAGATATGATCCCAACTCTGTTGAGGGGCATACTAACACATCTGGAGTTACAAATTTTACTAGAGATGAACAAGTCTCTGCTGGTGATGAACAACTCTTGCTGAGGGACGGGGTAAAGGTCCTGCATGACCTCCCTGGAACACATCTTACACTGTTGGGGTCACGAGCGACCTGCTGGAGGATATTCCATATATGCCTGGTGGAGAGAAATCTGATCTCGACTCGCTGGGGAACAAACCCATACTCGTACTCTGTGAGGATTAGGGGTACGCCTGGCCAACTGCTGAGGGTAAAGACGCAACTTCCATCTGCTAGGGAATGATCTTCGATTGTTAGAAAAACGAGCTTCATCCAAATCTCTCTGAGAATTTGCCCCAAGCGTAATGCCCATGCCCCAGTCTGATTTTTGGGAAGGTCTACGCTGAGAAGAAAATAGTTTGCCATGAGACGACCCCGAGATGGCTTACCCCAGAATCTGGACCGTGAGAGGATCCTTGGTTGAATAGTTCGGATAAGCTCTAGAGGTATGGAGAAGAACAAATTATTTTCCTCATAGGGTGGCATACCCCAGCCTTGCAATGGCTTTGCCCCTGATTGACTAGTTTGTGGAGCGGTACCCCCGATTGCAAGAGACTTACCAAATCTCGACCTGATTGCCCCAGATTAACTGATTCTTGGATGGCTGACCTTACTGGGGGTTATTTGATAATAGCTGGCCACAACTCAACGGAGTATTCAGGCATTCTACATTCTATCCTGATCAAACTTTCCACTATGGAAACTTTTCTGCTGTCGAGCGCTTACTCGCAAGTAAAACAAGTTGTTTTGCATAAAAGATATATTAAATGCAATGCATATGACAGTTTTTTTAAAACCCAATCCTGTTCACTGGAAAAATTTATGACATATAATGAACGAATCAATTACCAAAGTGTCAAAATTAATACAACGCTGTAAGGGGAATCCTTTTTGGAGTCAGTTTCGATGCGATCTTTACCGAAGTATGCTCTTGAACTAAACCTGTTTCAATTAGGACTTTTTCAGGTTGTAACATGGTCAGGTTCACAGTTAACAAGGAAGGATATAAGGCTCAAAATTCATTTTAACCCACCCATTCTCCTTGATGTTCTCCAATCCTACATCCAGCTAATTCAACCTTAGTGTTCACCTTTCAAAGGTGGAATGATAAGAGTGATGGTTCAGGAAATCACATGCTTTCTGAAGTGACAGTCATTCCCTTTCCGTCTTTGTAGTGCCTGGAGTCACACGATTTCGTTCTTGTTTGAGGATTTTCCTCTTGTAATCCTTTTCGTTTTTTCGCTTTTTCGTTCCCTAATTTTTGCCTGGACTAACTCTTTTAAGTTTCTGATTTTGAAGTCCAACGGGATACCCTCATTTTTGCCTAAGTCGCTTATTCGCAAGATTCGACTTAGCAGGTTTTTCTTTTTGAACAAATCATGTGACACTGGCTTGTCTGACTTGTTAGAAGAGATTGTGATTATTTCACTCCTTATCGGCAAGGTTTAACCATTGTGGTCCTTTAGGCACGACCTATACAGGTGTGATTGTTCCTCGAACGGACACTCATTTCGCAATTCGAATGCTTGGTCAAATTAGCTGACACCTACCCTGCCCCAGGTTAAGATTGAGGGTTTTTTATTTTCAGAAAGAAACTCCTACTACAAGGCTCAACGGGGTTGACAAGGGATTATCTTCCTTATATCTCCGGTGTTTATAGATTTGAAACAATGCTTGTATATCATCAACAAGTTTTTCTATCCAAGAGCATACAATCGGAAGTTTACACGTCTTTCGGTTTCGTCATCCTCCCCGGATTCCACTTAAACAAGCGTTTGAAATAAAAGATAGCAATAAAGTGAACACGAATGGATTAATTCAAAACATGCATATTTATTTCATTTTCAATATCAATTGAGAAACAACAAGTTTTTACAAGTGAGAATTGCACATAGACAGGAAAGAAACTACAAATGCAAAGAAATTACATGATAAAATGAAAATTTCCAGCTTCTAGGAACTGGGCTTTATCATTGAATCCAAGTCACGATCGCTGTCTCCGCCTTCAACATCGGACACAGCATTGATTCGTTCAAACACGACTCCTCCTGGAGTGAACACAATTGGCCCTTTGAATCGTGGCGGGTTTTGTGATGACGATGCAGGATAGTATCCTAAACCGAACTTGTCTTGCTTGTTGGGGATGTCCAGAACTTGGCCCCAACCTTGCGCTGCCCCAGTCTGAACCACTGTTTGGGCTTCCTTGAACGACGACATTGCTACCTCCGGCGCTTTGCTTGTAGCTGGAGACTTATCTTTAACTCGAACCTCCTCGAAGGCCTGACACAGAGTCTCGTGGATCTCACCGTCCACGTCTATATACTTGAATGATGATAAATGGCTTACCAGTATGTCATCTTCACCGCATACGGTGACAATGTTGCCACCGACCATATACTTCAACTTTTGATGGAGTGTAGACGTCACGGCCCCCGCTGCATGAATCCAGGGCCGACCCAACAGACAACTGTAGGCAGGCTGTATATCCATTATGTAGAAAACAGTATCGAAAACTTCAGGTCCCACTTGGATGGGTAAGGTCAGCTCTCTGAACACTGAACGGCGTGTCCCATCGAAAGCGCGCACCACCAGGTCACTAGGCGTACAAATGATACCTCGGGTATCCAGCTTCATTAGGGCCTTCTTGGGTAGAACATTCAGGGAAGATCCAGTGTCAACCAACACATGGGACATGACTGTGCCCCTGCATTCAACCGAAATATGAAGTGCACTGTTATGATTACGGCCTTTAGGTGTCAGATCAAGATCCATAAAGCCGAGCCCGTGCCCCGCATTCACGTGGGCCATCACCCTCTCAAGTTGATTGACCGAGATCTCTTGGGGTACATATGAGGTGTCAAGGATTTTCAGTAAGGCGTTCATGTGGGCCTCAGAACACAGTAGTAATGACAATATAGAGATTTTAGACGGCGTCTGCTGCAAGTGCTCGACTATCTTGTAGTCGCTTTTCCGAATTAATCTCATGAATTCCTCCATGTCCTTCGTCAAAGACTCCTTTTCCTTCCCCTGAGGATTGCTTTCTTTCGTAACCTTACTCTTCCCTTTTGCAGCTCTCTCAGCCTCTACTTCTGGTGACGCAAAGATCCTGCCGTTGCGGGTCATGCCACCTGTACCCACCAGATTATCCACTGAGTCTGCTAAAGAACTTTTCAACTCCACCTTATCCCTATTACAAAAGACTTCTACTCCGTAATTCCACTGAATCGCCTTAGTACTCTCATACGGGACTGGCCCAGCTTTAGTTATGATGACGGTCGGCCTTTTGGGAGGCACTGGTATCGTGATCGTTTTGTAAGGGATTGAAATTGTCGCGACTTCATCCTGCTCCTCTGTCACTTCCTCAACAGGTCTATCTTTCATAGTACGGTCAAACTGTAACGTTCCTTCATCTATCAAAGCCTGAATATGTCTCTTCAAATCTTCGCACCCTTCTGGATGGTCCACACAATTAGCACAAGTTTCAGAACAACCAGGGAACACTCCCCCTCTTAGCAATTCTTTCTTCACCTGACCCAGCGGAGTCTTCAACTCTTCAACCCTCGTCACTAGATTCAAGCTTTCCTCTTCCAGAATGGCACTAACTCCTGTCGGTCCGTGATTCGGCATGGGACTTTTCACAATGTTGGGCGCTTCATGCGAGAAGTCTATGGCTTTACTGTCAATTAAATCTTGCAGCTTGTGCTTAAAAGCCTTACAATCGTCAATGTTGTGCCCGGGTGCCCCCGAGTGGAATTCGCAGCGGGCATTTACATCATAGCCAGGTGGTGGTCGGCCTGTCAGAGGGGCCAAGGTTCTCTTCTGGATTAATTGCAGTTGTAGTAACGTCTGAAGCATCTGGGAGTACGACATTGGCAGCGTATCGAATACTCTATTTGCTCCCCTCGAATTTTGGTACTTCTTGTAGCCCTGTTGATTCTGCTGCTGTTGTGGTTGTTGTTGTTGTTGTTGTATCAGAATGATAACACTTGCAGCCTGATGATGATGACACTGATCTTGATATCTGCCTCTGCCTCTACCCTGAGAGCTTGACACAGAATTAGCGTCGCCTTCGCGCTTTTTATTTCCGAACACTTTCTTTCTTCCACCTGACGAAGGTACTTCTATGGCCTGAATTTTCCCGATCTTGATGCCATTTTCTATACGCTCACCGGTGATTACAAGGTCAGAGAAACTCCCGGACATACAGTTGACGGGATTTTCATAGTACATCCCAGATAACGTTGATACAAATAAGTCAATCAACTCTCTCTCTACCATTGGGGGTTGCACCCTGGCTGCAAGCTCACGCCACCTCTGGGCGTACTCTTTAAAAGATTCCCCGTTCTTCTGGACGACATTCTGAAGCTGGACCCTGTTGGGAGCAAGGTCACTATTATACTGGTAGTGTTTCACAAACGCTTCAACCAAACCCTTCCAACTGCGAACCTGAGAGGGTTCCAGACCCATATACCACTCGAGTGACGGCCCTGACAGGCTATCTTGGAAAAAATGCATGAGCATCTTCTCATCATTTGAATAGGCTGACATTTTTCTGTAGTATGAACGTATATGCACCCTTGGGCAAGTGACACCTTTGTATTTATCGAAGGTAGGAACTTTGAACTTGTACGACACTCGTAAATCAGGGATCATCCCTAAATTGGCCACGTCGAGCCCCATGGAGTCCTGATTTGTTATATTCCTCATCTGCTCTTCCAGCATCCTGAATCTTCGATCAGCTTCAGCAGGCAGCTCAGCGCCCACATCCCTCATAGATAACACGTTGTCCTGACGATTTTCATTCCATCGTTGGTCCCCATTGCCATACCCAGCATAGGCAGCCTCCGGACTATAGATGTTTCAATTGACAGCGTAACCATAACCAACGTTACCCAGGCCATGGTTAGCAGCACCAGGTCCAAACCCAGCATTATGAGCACCATTACCACAACCCAAGTTGACGGTATTACCAAAACCTGCATTACCATCATTATCAAAACCTGCATTACCAGCAACATTACCCAGACCAGCGTGGCAGACGCCAACATCACTACCATTCCCGGCCCCTGCAGTAGTTGGGGTGCATCCGGTAGGCACAGCAGTGGCGTTCGGAATCTCTGTATCGTTGCGGGGAATATTAGCAGCAGTACCTCCGTGAAGAACTCCATTAAGATCAACCCTAGCAACCAGGGCCTGAACCATTGTTCTCAGTTGCTCTTGTCCTTGAGCCATACCCTGCATGACTTCCATGAGCTGAGTCATGCACTCCCTCATCTCTTACATCTCAGTCTGAACGTGATCCATGACTTTCTTGAGATTGTTTCTGGTAGAGTACCGATGAATTCTCAAGTCAGCAATCCTGAAACAACTCTCTAAAAATACAACAAAACATAAGAACGAGGCTTGAGAAGGTACCTGCAAATGCAAAGAATGATATGCAAAAATGCTAACGATGCATATGCATAAGGGATATTTCCCCTGATTCTAGTTCCAGGTGAAACGCACGACAATGGAAACCCCCTCAGATAGCAGTAGTAGAAAACTCCTCATATACAGATGGAAGACCACATAGGTAGTTACAAGCACAAGTATTTGAGCACGAGTAATGGAAAGACCTCAGCCAAAACTGATGATGGTTGATACAACATAAGCAACAACCTTGTCAACCAAGAACGATAAATGAAACACGTATGCTCTGTTCAGCTTAACCAATCTTCCCGAGAATTCAGAAACATCTAGACAACCAACTTCAGCAAGCTTAGCCAGATTAGGCTCAGCATGAACATATGGCATCTGATCCAATATCGGAATTCCTAGTAGCGCAACGTTCTCCTCCAGGGTAATTGCCAAGATATAATCAGGAAAGACGAAGCATCTCAACTGAGGGTCACCATACCGAGCAATCTTCTTTTACTTTTGGGTCAGCTAGAGCGATCAAACTCAAAAGGGGACGGATGTTAGAAGAAGAGAACTTGTAGGCAACTGTCTTCTTGAGGGTTTCCATGTCAGAAATGGAGAGCAAGATAGCTAGAATCAAAGGAAATATGCACCTGCAATGTTAATGCATGTCATGTAATCAATGCATATGAAAAATGCAAAAATGCAAAGATGCTACAGGGGATCAAGGTAGCTGTGCTGTTGTCGGAGAATAATCAGAGCTCTGCTTTTGCATAACACAGATCACTACACAACATAGATCACTGATACTGAAGACCTCTGATATCAAACCAAAAGTTCAAACTGTAGAGAAAACCGGGTGATATGGAGCTATGGTTTCCTGCATAACCCAATTCCCCTCACAGGTATGGACTTAATTCGCCGATGAGGTATGGCATCCTATGCGTTCATCAGCGTCATAAACTTTCAAGAGCGATGATACGATACCCAGAAGATGTGGCATCATCATCTCTTGAAGCGGCCTCACTTAGCTGAATCCCAAATGATCGGTCCCCATAGTCGACAATCCTCCAAACCAACAACCCCTCAAGCCCAAAGGGCTAGAAAAGAAGTCAACCGGGAGAATCTCGTTTGAACGTGGATTTCGTGAGACACTAGTACCTACAAAGCAAGCACGCGCCCACTACTTTCCACAACTAATGCTAGGTACACTCAAGCCTGGGTCTGGCTTATCACTCATCAGAATCAATCCCCTCCCATAACAGCATAATAAGGATATACTATAATGCTAAAAATAAACTGCGGGAAAATAAAATGCGGGAAAGTAAAGTTAAGGTACGACAGGTATGTACAAAACCCATAAGATAAACAAACAAGCGCTAGGACTGACTCGCATAGGGAACTGTTGGAGTCGCCAGCAGAGTCGCCAGCTGCTGGGGATGACCCAGACAGCTAGGAAGAAAACCCAAGGCGAGACTCGCATAGGGAACCATCGCAGTCCCCAGCAGAGTCGCCAGCTGCTGGGGATGACCCAGACAGCTAGGAAGAAAAACCAAGGCGAGACTTGCATAGGGAACCATCGTAGTCCCCAGCAGAGTCGCCAGTTGTCGCTACTGCGAAAAACGAGGCCGGAAATGACAGAAGAGTCGCCACCTCTCGTTATTTATCCCGAAGGAGGGAAAGGAAACGAACGGAAAAAACCTAACGAAAAGGGAAAGGAATGGTCATCGCAACCAAGTCCTAGACTCGGGAGTCGGTTACGCAAGGGGAAGGTATTAGCACCCCTCACGTCCTTCGTACTCGACGGGATCCACACTTAATTTTTTATCTCAAAGGGTTGATTAATACTATCTAGCTAGAAGTCTGGTCTGAAAGGAAAAGAAAATGACTCGACAGAACACAGCGGTTCTATGCCTATGTATTCCCACCTGGAACGAGAAATCAGAGTCAACGTAGTTCACCTAACTACGGGTAAAAAGGGGGGAAGGTTGCTCGTCGAGATATCGCATCTCGTGCCTACGTACTTTCACACGGCATGAAAGAGCAGAGCAAACTTAGTTCGGGCTAACAAAACCACAGGTTTGGTTCAAGTTGTTTTTAACCTGAGTAGGGTTAACAAACGGTTCTCGCAGTTTGGTGTATACAGCTCGACCATTGGAGACTTAGGCGTTACCGTTTGCGGGAGAACCGAGAGTTAACGAAACTCTCATTACGAAAATGGTTTTCCTGATTAAGGTCCAAGAGGACAAAAATATTTGAATGTTTGTTTGTGTCTTTTATCGAAAGAAATGTTTTGATTAATGTTCTGGAGTGTACATTGTATTGAAGTCTCAAACTCAGGATCGAATGCGTCGCATATCGTCCTAAGGACGTATACTAAACACTCTAGACAGTTGAAAGGTGGCCCCCCAACCATCACTTCCCATGCTTAAGGCTAACAACACAATATTCACAAGCCTTATTAAGTTTTTTAATGGGGTTTGAAGAAAGGAAGAGAAACAAACTCTCTAAGGGGAACTGAACAACCCTAGGTGTTATCAGGCAATGTTCGTCCTATGGTTAAAGTTTGCAAAGGGGAAGACTACCCTAATGTTGTCATACATGGTTGCAAAGCCTAATGTCTATCACATTCTATCTTCAACAAGAAAGAATGGAGATCCTAAGGGAAAGGCAAAGGAAGCAACAGAAAACAGATGAAGTAACAGCATACAGGAAATGCAGATTCATAACAGTAAACATGGAATGCAAGTGAGGGAGGCAAGTCATCTCAAACTCAAGCCCATAATTAATGGAAGGTGGCCTATTCTAAACATGCGATCTTGGCCACAAGTGAATATAAAGAGATACAAGGCAACAGAAACCTATGAATGACGTACATGAACCACGATTTGGAATCATAACGCACTATCATGAAAGTACGACACCTAATGGGCAAGTTATGTATGATAAAACAGCCAACCAATGATCTACAAATCCTATATAATGTCTAAAATAATAAATAGGAACCATAGCATTCATCACACAAACAATTCGAGGCCGTTGGAGCCAAAATAAAACCAATGTCCGCTTGAAAGTCCATATTACAAGTCCAATTACAAAAATATGGGAAAAATAGTAAATGGTATCAAAAAAATCTAGATAAAATCTCCAATTCCCTACAACATGTCATAAACCAGGGGTGAGAAGTATAGTCAAAATATCCTAAAGAAACTAGTCAAACAAATTGAAACTATGTCAAGTGTACCAAAAAGTAGCCAAACTAGCACATGGTAAAGAAAGACCTTCAAAACCCTTCAAAATGGTACATTAAAAATCAAGTAAAAATATATCTAGGTACCTCAATGTGTGTATGAATACCCTGCAAAAGGTTAAGCATTTAAATTTTGTTTTGATAGGTTAAAGAAAATCAACAAAATCATGACACAAGTATTGGCATTTTTGTGACACCCCAAATGTAAAATATCCAAAGAAAATGTCAGAAATGATAAAATCATAATTCCAATTATATTAATTTCTAGACATCTCAAGGATTCAGCACAAAAAAATTGGGATCAAAAAGATTAATTTATCTATTTTTTATGGCATTTTGAATAAGCATGAAGAAAAGAAAAAAATAAAAGAACACATGGAAGCATATGAATACAATAAGAAACAAGAAATAAGTGAGAATACACAAAAGTGGCAGGGGGAGGGATCGAACCCACGTTCTCCCAGCCCCTGCACTAGCCCAAAACGACCGTGTTTAGGGAGGGGTGACGTGGCATAACGCCTGGCCCTTGGATGGGGTGACTAAGTCCACTCTTCATGAACGATCCAACGGTGGCTGCTTTTCTTCTTCCTTTGAATGAAAAAAATGAGGGGAAAATCCAGCAAGCTTGCATGTGGCGGCCGGACGACAATGGGGGGTGGCCGGAAATTTTGAAAGCTTCTAAAATGCTCATTTCTTGTCCAAATCCAACGCTTCTTGGACCAAACTTGAGTGAAATTTCGTGGGGATGAAGAATATGGCATTATTTTGAACTAAAATCCACTCAAACTCCAAAACCGTGCACATCCATGAATATGTCAAGAACCAAAAATTGTCATGAAAGTGATCTTTTTTGTACCAGAATCCATGTAGACCTTGAAAGCAATGCAATGCAACAAAAATGGAGCAAGAAAGACTCATTGTTGCACCCTAAAATTTGCCCAACCTTATTCACTTGGTTTATGTTTCAATGTCATTAGCATTTGCATATAGAGTCATGTACATAGACCAACCATCTGCATAGCATAAGCATAGCAAGTCATTCAACAGGGGATCAATCATTATTCTCATCTCTAGAGGCCTAGCAAGAGGTTATTATCCTAATTCCATCCTACTCAAGTCATCAGGAAAGAATTTGAAAGCAAAGAGTTCAGCAGATCAAGCCTTGAGTCCATCTCCTAGCTGAGGGTGTCTGAGGATCAACAAGAGGGTTATGAGCTATGAAATGAAGACATGGAGAGCATCTAGACATTTTGAGAGACTTAAAAAGTCATTTGGAGAAGGAAACAAGTCATTGATGAGAGCACAAGAGCTATAGTTGAAGACAGTCAACTAGGGTTCCATCTGGGTCAACCCTAGGTCAACCCTAGGTCAATTGACTGACTTAAGAGGGCATTCAAGTCTATTGGAGAGATGTGGGGATCGTAATTGAGCATATAAAGAAGGATATGGAGATATGACAAGGAGAATTCAAGAGAAATCAAGGAGAAGAGGAGTTACTAAATTAGGGTTTCTCTGTAAAATCCCCTAGTTTAGGTCAAATTTCCAAGCAAGATAAGTCAAAATGCTAGTTTCAAATGGCTTCTTGGCCAACATGAAACTTGTAGAGGATCTCAAGACCTTTAATTTGAGTGGTGGAAGACCTCAAGGAGATTTATAGAACTCAAGTTATGGTCCTTGCAAGTTATAGGTCATCTGGGGTGTCTGAATTTTTGTCTGTGAAAGTGACTTGACTTCCAAGCTAGTTTTGCCCCTCAAGGAGATTTCAAATGAATTCTTGGTCAACATAAGACTTGTTCCTCATTGTCTTAGCTTTCTAGAATGGTATGGTATGCCTTCATATGATGTGGAGAACTCAACTTATGGTCTTGACAAGCAAAGGGTATTTTGGGCATTTGTGAATTACAGGTCATTTTAACCTATACCCAAAACTCATACAAGGAGGCCTCAAATGGAAAAACTTACAACATCAAACTTGCTCCAAATGGGATTTTAAGTCTAGAAAGAAGGTCACAAGTTATTGGAGAAGCTCATAGCATGGAATTACACAATTGGTCAAAATATGAACTAAAAAGGCTTATAAAGTGAATAATTTCAAGTTGGAAAATGGTTTGGGAGATTTACAAATCCAAATGGAGACTTCCAATATATGATTTTGAATGGAAAAACAATTCTAAGAACAATGGTTCACACACTTTTTTGAGTTTAGAAGGAAAAAATGAAGTTATCCATGGTTGCTTATCATTTAAGAAACATAATCAAAATGGATCAAAATTTGAAAACAAGGGAATGTGCAAGATGGATCTAGAATGTTCATTTGGGGTCTATATATTCATGAGATGTGCATTGATCAAGGGTTGGCTTCATTTTGCACCAAGAATTCCACCAAATTTCACATACTTTTTTCATTGGAGTTTCATTACAATTCCCTCAAAACCTTCAACAACTTTCATCATAATCAATTCAATTCCACTCCATCATCATCATAGATCATAATTGGAGCAAAATTTTGGTGTGAATCATCCATATTCGAGTGCTTTTCTCAAGATCATCAAAATCAAAAGTTCAAGTGGATTGCATGATTCAAGCAAGGAACCTCCAAGTTTGTGCATACAGAATTAAGTTCTTCAAGGATTGATCAAGATTCAACACTTGAAAGCCTCAGATCTTTCATCTCCATAGCTGTTTCTCAAGATTTCTTACAAGGTAAGTTTTCAATCAAACTGCTTGATCCAGTCAGTTAGGCATGATTTTGTTAGTGTAGAATTGATCTAGGTGGTTAGGAGATTAAGTTAGAAGATTTTGGAGAGTTTTGGTGATGGTTAGTGACAGGTGCCATAATCTGTTTGTGTTCGAATCTCTTGGATGAAGGTGTTATAATTGCAACTTGATAGCATGTGTTAATCTCCATTAGGTGTAGTTTAATTTAGGCTAAGTCTGAGGAAGAATGGTGAAGGTCTATACCAGTGCATTTCAATGGAGGCAGGATGTTGACTCAATCGAATTTGTTGATGTGGTGAATTTCAAGATGAATTGATGCCCTAGGCTTGTAGAGGGAGAGATTTGGAACAGGTTTCATGTTTATAGCATGTGGATTGATTGCGTGTATGATGAGAACAGAGAGGGAGAAAGCTGTGCGTGCATGGCTGCCATGGGGAAGATGAAACCCTAAGTTGCAGGTCCAAGTGAGGAAGATATAATCTGGATCGTCTATCTGGCGTAAGACCTTTGACTTAGGGTAGGATCTAAGGGTTGATATTCAATCTGAAATTGGAGGGAGATTACCCTGGCCCTAAACGCACCGTTTCATTAATTGAAACGGGCGGGCCTGAGTGCTGTTGATAACCACACCCCCGTGTGAGCCCAAAACCATTTCTCCAACGCGTTTTCTATTCTATTTTCACCCCCTGCTCGTTTTTTAGTTTTTTATTGATTCTGCTTGATGCTGGGCTTAGCCAGAAGCGCTATTTGCACCCCTATATGTGGCCCATTCTGGATTTATAACTGAGCGAATTTCTTTTCATACCCCCTCCCTCATTTCATTCATTTTATTTTTCTTATTTCATTTTAATATTTCATCAATTTTCATAAATTCATAATAAATCCATAAAAAATGCATTTCACTTCATTCTTTTTACATCCTTTTCATTAAAATGTCTAGAAAATTTTTATCAAAGAAAATTTCATTTTTAGTTTTATTTCATATTTTTTCCATATTTTCTAAATAAATGGCATAATAAATAGTTACATTTCATGCATTATTTTTGTGATTTTTGTTCTCTCACATGCTTTAATATTTTTTGATCATTCTTTTCATATTGTTTAGATGAGATGTTAAACTTGTAGGAATATTTTAGTTCCCATTTTTAGAGGCTAATTTTAGGTGATTAATAGATGCTTGAATATCATGATCAAAACTAGGGTTTTTTAGGTGACAACTTAGGAAGTTCAATTTTCTCCCTTAGGACTTAGGGTTTGAATAGATTAGTTATGGGACTATAAGGGCTATGGGTGGTTATTAGATCCCTTAGAAAAAGTTAGGATTCCCCTACTGCTATTATTACTGTCTGTATATCTGCTGTCTGGTGTGGTGTGCCCTCTGGGGATTGTTGATTGTTTGATTGGGTATTGGGTTTGTCTGGGGCCCTGGGGAAGCTGAAGATTTGTGGAGATGAAGCTATTGGAGATTCAAGGACTGAAGATCAACTTCCAGAGTTGAAGAGAAGATTCTTGCTTGCAGTTGCTGAGGAGATTAGGGTTTAGGAGCTAGGCAGAGCTCTAGATTAGAATGACTATTTCTCAAACATGGATTGCCTTGTCTGCATCCATTCTTCTCTGTGATTCAGAGTCTCTCTAAGACACTCACCCCCTTCCTTTGGAAGGCTTGGTGATGGTGTCTATGAGATAGAACTCTTGAGAGAAAATGTCTCTTGTGTTAGAAGCAGTTTGTTCACCACCTTTGGTAGTCAGCTGATTGCTTAACACCCAATTCACTCTTGTGACTGATCCCTCATCCTGGAGGTTTGAGCTTGAAGAAAAGCCATAGCAGATGGAAGACTGATGATCAAAGCCTTTGCCTGGAGGTCATGAAGATGGAGATTGATGCTTGTTGAAGCCTGTAGCTGATTGGAGATTGCTTGAAGCCAGTTGTTGATTCAGAGCTGCTGATGCTGTTTCTTTTTGCTGTATTTCATTTGTTGATGTATTGATTGGTTTTCTGAACTGTATTGTTTGCTGTTTACCCTGTTGGGTTGAAAGTGAAGCCTGTTCACTTTCGCCTATTGTTTTCTAGGTTCGAGGTTGAGTGGGACTCCCTTGCCTCGCTTGTATTGCTGCATTCATGCATTTTACTGTTTTACTGTATATATCTGATGTTGTTTCTGTTTCTGCCTATCCCGTAGGATCTCTGTTTCTCTCTGTGCAAGAGAGGAGCATGATAGACACTAGGTCTTAACCCATGCATGATAACATTAGGTTAGTTTGTTTCCCTTCGCAACCGTAGGTTAGAGTTCTGTCTCTTTCTTTCTCAAAACAAACAGAAAAACACATAAAGATTTCAAACACAATACAAGACACTTCTTTCGTAAAAGAATGCGAACCCATCAAGACGTCATTTTTGTCCTCTTGGACTGTTAATCAGAAAACCTTTTTTCAGAAGGAATAAAATCAATCAAGGCAAGCTTGTGTCGTACGTGGCCCGAACTACGTTTGCTCTGATCTTCCATGCTGTGTGGAAGTACGTAGGCATAGGATGCGATATCCTAGCGAGCAACCTTCCCCTCCTTTCCCGTAGGTAGGCGAACTACGTTGACTCTGATTTCTCGTTCCAGACGGGAATACGTAGGCATAAAGTGCGATACTTTGCCGAGTCATTTTTATTTTCATTGTCTTTTCTTTTAACCCCAGACCTTTAGAGTAGATAGAATAACAATCCGTACCCGAAAACAAGCGTGGATCCCGTCGAGTACGACGGACGTGAGGGGTGCTAATACCTTCCCCTTGCGTAACCGACTCCCGAATCCAGGTTTTGGTTGCGACGACCATACCTTTCCCGTGTTGTGCGAGGTTTACTCTGAGCGTTTCCTTTCCCTCCCGTGGGATAAATAACGCACGGTGGCGACTCTTCTGCTCAGCCGGCGCCGATTTTCGCAGTAGCGACAGCTGGCGACTCTGCTGGGGATCCAACGTCCCCTGGCTGCTAAGGACTGCGATGGTTCTTATGCATTTGGGATCCAACGTCCCTTGAGAGAGTCAATCCTAGCGCTTGTTTTCCCGTCGAGGATTTTGTATGGAGTTATTGTATATTTCTAACCCTGTGTTTTTCAGCTTTATATATATTGTTTATTATTGCTGTATTGGGGTGTGACGGGTGTTCTGATATTGAGAGATAAGCCGGACCTGGGCTTGAGTGCACCTAGAATTAGAGTAGAAATTAGTGGGCGCCCGCTTGCTTTGCTTGCTTTGGTGTCCCATGAAATCTACACTCAGACGAGGTTCCTCTGGTTGGCCTCCTGCCCCTTCCTTTGGTTGGCGTGGGTTGCTGGTTAGTTGGATTGTCGACTCTGGGGACCGATCATTTGGAAGTTGGCTGAGTGAGGCCTCTTCAGGATTTGATGATGCCACTCCTTCTGGGAATCGTATCATCAACCCTGAAAGTCTGTGATGCCGACGACCGCATAGGATGCCGTACCTTGTGCCAGTTATAGGGCCACCCACCTGTGAGGGGATTTGGGGTTATGCAGGTAACTAGACCTCCAGACTACCGGTTATTTCTTGATCAGAGATCCTGGTTATTTATGGAGAGGTTTGAGGTCTGTCAGAGACCATGTGGAGATTTATTCTGAGGTCTGTCAGAGACCATGTGGAGATTTATTCTGAGGTCTGTCAGAGACCATGTGGAGATTTATTCTGAGGTCTGTCAGAGACCATGTCGAGATTTATTCTGAGGTCTGTCAGAGACCAAGTGGAGATGTGTTATGAGGTCTGTCAGAGACCAATTATGGATGCGATTTGAGGTCTATCAGAGACCAGTGAGTTGTGGTTTGAGGTCTGTCAGAGACCAGTGTTGGAGTTTTATTTTAGGTCTATCTGAGACCAGGTTTGGTGACTTCTGGATGGTCTATCTGAGACCTTTCTTGATTGGGTTTAGGCTATTCAGCTGCAGCTTTGGTCCCTGTTGAATGTTACTTGCATTGCATCCTTGCATATCCATTATCATTTGCATTTCACTAACGTGTGTCTGTGCTGCAGGTGCATTTGCATTTCCCTAGTTCTAGTGCCCAGACTTCTGAGTGTTTGATCATGACTAGCCTACGGAGAACAGTTGCTTACAAACTGCCTACGCCTGATATTGTTCCTTTACTGGGGTTGATCTCTCTTGCTGATGAGGGTGTTCGTAGGAGTTTCCGGATGAGCTATGGTAGATTATTGAGATTGGTGTGCAAACCTACAGAGGTAGAGTTAGATGGGCTGTATGCTTTGATGCAATTCTATGACCCTGCTTTGAGGTGTTTCACGTTCTCTGACTTTATTATGGGACCAACTCTGGAGGAATACGCTGAGTATGTTGAGCGGCCTGTGCAGAACCAGGTTCCGTTCATTCATTATGATGCCAAACCTAAGCCGGAGGAATTGGCCAAAGCCTTGCATGTGGATGCTTCTGAACTTGTGACTACTGTTTCCCGTGGAGTTCCAGGCTTCTCATTTCAGTTCTTAGTTGGTAAAGCCCAAGAGTACGCCAAGAATGGGTGCTGGGTTGCTTTCAATGCTGTGTTGGCCTTGTGCATTTATGGCATAGTACTATTCCCCAATATACCGGATTTTGTGGATTTCGATGCTTTCTACTTGTTTGCCGCTGGTAATCCTGTACCTACCTTACTCGGAGATCTCTACCATTCACTGCATTACAAGAATGAGAAGGGAAGAGGGAAGAATGTTCATCTGTGTGTGCCCTTGTTGAGTATGTGGTTTGAGAGTCATCTTCCTAAGAGAGGATCTGCTGCAGAGACTACAGTTCCAGTTGGTTGGCCAGAACGGTTGATGAGGCTATCGTCGGAAGATATGGAGTGGTTTGATAGAGATTTGCTGGGATCTGAGCTCATCTTCAGTTGCTCTGGTTACCCTAATGTGCCATTGATAGGAAGAAAAGGGTGTATCAATTACAACCCTTCTCTATTCATTCGCCAGTTCGGATATGCGCTGAAGGATCCACCTCAGAAGGAGGAAGTGCAGGAATCTCTGTACTTCACCGGTGACGTGAAGGGGGAGTTATTAGCTAAGTTGCGACATGCTTGGACGCGTATTAGCCGCAAAGGGAAGCCGTTGTTAGGAAAGAATGACTGTCAGGCCTATGCACCTTATAGAGTTTGGATTCAAGAGAGGGCTAGTCAGTTGAAGATGCCGTTTCCAGAGGCACCAATTCTTGATCCTATTCCGGTGGAAGAGCCAACCACTGTCTCTAGGGAAGCCTATGAACAAGTTGTGAGGGAGAAAGAAGCCTTAATGAAGATTAACGAAGGGTTAGAGCAAGAGTTAGCCCAAGCACGTAGTGAGAAAAACAAGGCCGTATATGCTTTCCAACAACAGATTGAGCTAGTAAACAGGTTAGGAGCTGAGTTGACCGAGGAAAAGAAAAAGCGCGAACGTCTGGGGCAAGAGTTCAGAAGTTCCCATGACATGCTGGAAGCCAAAAAGAAGGCGCTTGACGCAGCACACCGAGAGATATCCTCTTGCAATAAGACTTGGAATGCTACACTCACCAACAATAAGAAGAGGGAAGATAAGCTGAAGCAGCAAATTTCCGACCTCGAGGAGAAGTTGAAGTCTAGCATCAAGAAGTGTGAGGAGGAAGTGATGAACCGGTATAGTGTCCAGCATGCACTAAACAAGGCAATCAAATCCAGAGATGAAGCAGTGTCCCAGAAGCGAAAGTTAGAAGATTGCTTCGGAGAAGCAGCATGGGAAGAAACTGCTGAAGACGTACGCCGTGTCCTTAAGAAGAGAAACCAGCTTGTTGAGGGGCTGCTTGATCGACCAAGCCATCCGGAGACCAAGAAGTTGATAGAGGAGTACCAGACTTTTGGGAGGATCTGATCATTCCATTATTTGTATGCTTTATTTGCATAGTGCTGACCATCACCAGGATTGTTGGTTGAGGTCATGCCTTCTTTGTACTCTCAGTGATATTGTACCCTGGGCTTATTGACTCTCTCTGATATATATGAGGCTTTCTATGATTCAGTTCCGGTATTCTTATTGTCAACACTGTCACTGCACCGGCACCTTCGCACTAGAACTGGGAGAATGAACTTCCCTAATGCACAGACACATTGCATTGCATTCATATTCATCTTGCATAACAGGTAATCTTTGAATGGTGTCTTATCTCCTGTTTTGATTCAGGTACTTAACAGGATTCCAGATCAACATCCGCACCGCTATTCTACACGATCCAACTGTCGGAAAATCATGGACCAGATTCAGAACGAGATGCAGGATGTACGCGAGAAGCTCGCCCTCTTCATGCAGACCATGGAGGCTATAGCAAAAGGGCAAGAGAATTTGCAGGCCATGGTCCAGCCTCTGTTGGCTCGCAACGCTGGTCATGGTAACGAAGATCATCAGTCTGTCCGGGTTGATACTGCTCATGGAGATGGCACTCCAACGCCAGTGGCTCCGCCTGTCGTCAATGTGAATGCTGCTAACGTCAACCACGCTACCACTGCTGTAAATGGTAACGTCGGAGCTGGAAATGAAACTGCTGTCCACAACGCTGGGCTGGGTGATGTCAATGTGGGAGATAATCTCGGAGGCAATGGCTTTGTCAATACTGGGTTTGGATTTAATGATCAGGGATTCGACAATACTGGCAAGTATGGCTTTAATGCTCAAGGCTTTGGGCAAGATGGTTATGGTATGGTCAATCAGGGCTATGGAGGTTTTGGAAACGGAAACGGTGCTGGTTTTATGGCTGGTGGTCCTGCTGGAGGTGTTCAAGGGTATGGCAATAGAGGCCGAGTTCCGGGAATGAATCAGGTCAGAGCTGGACGTAATAATGCGTATGATGGGTACGGGGCTGGAAACGGTATGTGGCAAGAGGATCAACAGGAGGACGCCTTCTCTGGAGGGGGCTTTGAAGGGCCGATGGATGATTCTCAAAAGATTAGAATGCTGGAAGAGCAAATGAAAGGAGTCCTAAACCAGAGTGCTGTGGGTCTGGACATGGCAACAATGGGCTTGGTACCTGGGCTGAGGGTGCCAATCAAGTTCAAAGCGCCTGCGTTCGATAAGTACAAAGGAGATACATGTCCGAAAGTGCATGTACGAGCTTATTACAGAAAGATGTCTGCATACTCCACTGACGAAAGAATGCTCATGCATTTCTTTCAGGATAGTCTATCGGGTCCTTCCTTAGAGTGGTACATGGGGTTGGAGCCCACTGATATTAAGACTTGGAAGCAATTAGCGGAGGCGTTCGTAGCCCATTACAAATATAACAGTGACCTGGCACCCAATCGGGTCCAGTTGGCCGGGCTTTCGCAGAAGAAGGGGGAGAGTTTTAAAGAATACGCGCAAAGGTGGCGCGATATGGCTGCCAGGGTCCGTCCCCCTGTGGAAGATAAAGAAATGAACGATATGTTTGTCGGCACATTCACCGGGTTGTTTCATGATATGCTATTTCACACGTCCCTGGCTAGTTTTTCAGATCTGATTTTAATGGGTGAAAAGATTGAGCGGAACATTAAGCAAGGAAAGTTCCAAGTCGATGAATCAACTGCATCTGGCAGTAATAGGAAAGCTTACGGTGGGCGCCGTCAGGGCGAAGCTAGTGCGGTATTTGGAGGCCGAGGCCGAGGCCGAGGCAGGGGAAGAAATCAATATCGTCAGCAGCAGCAAGTGTCGAGTGTCACCATTCCTTATCAACAGCAGCCAATCCAGCAGCAACAGCAGGTTCAGCAGCAACCGATGCCACAGCAGCAGCAGCCTCAGCAGGGGGCACGGCAAGCTCAACGAAGATTTCAGGGTAATAAGCCGAGAAGGGTGTTCGAGAAGCCTCCCTCTAACTATGCTGATTTATTGCAGACCTTGTTGGGACTGAATCTGGTGGAGAAAAGAACCTTGGCACCGATAACGGGAACTCCCCCGTTCGGCTATGATGCGAATAGGCGCTGCGAGTTTCATTCTGGGGCCCCGGGCCATGATATAGAAGGTTGTCATGCTTTTAAGCACGTTGTGCAAGATCTCTTGGACAACAAGTCTATCAACTTCGGAACGACCGGTGCGAATATAGTCCAGAAACCCATGCCTAATCATGGGGCGAATGCCGTGCTGACTGAGGAAGGTCTGAATCTGATTATGAATGTTGAGGATTTAAAGACGCCGCTGAGCGAAATAAAAAGCCGACTGTTGCAAGGAGGTGTTTACCCGGGTTGTAATGAGTACTGCTTAGATTGTTGGGCCCTGTCTGGGGGGTGTGAAGATTTGAAGAAAGGCATTCAGGCCTTGATTGATGAAGGTGTATTACAGTTTGATAGAACAGCAACTGATGAGCCGGCAGGGGCAGTAGTGGATAATCGGAGTGATGTTGCCACAGTGACAATTCCTAGGAAGACGATCACTATTTCAGCACCAGCTCAGCGACCACCGATTACTATAACTAAAGCCGGGCCAATCCCGTATGAGAGCACGAAAGCGGTCCCATGGTCATATGGGCTAGAGGTGTATTGTGACGGGATTAAAATCGATGTTAACAAGCAGTCAGCGGAGGTTGTGGATAATGTTGTGGGCTCAGGAGGCATGACGAGGAGCGGCAGGATCTTTATATCTCCTGAGGTGGAAGCCGAAAGGATAGCGAAAGGAAAAGGGAAAGCGGTGGAGAATGTTCCGGTTCAAGTAAATGAAAAAGAAGCAGCATCTAAGGATGTCGAAGAATTCATGCGCTTAATTCGGAAAAGCGATTATAAAATTGTGGAGCATCTGCAGCAAACGCCATCCAAAATATCTATTCTGTCATTGCTGTTGTGTTCAGAGGCCCACAGGAACGCTTTGCTGAAAGTCCTGGACACTTCTTTTGTACCACAGGATGTCTCCGTGAACCAACTAGAAGGAGTATTGGCACACGTAAATGCAGGCCACAGTCTGGGCTTTACTGATTTCGACTTGACTCCGAAAGGAAGGGATCATAATATGGCATTACATGTATCTGTTGAGTGCAGAGGGTCGACAATGTCGCACGTATTGGTTGACACCGGGTCGTCTTTGAATGTGCTGCCTAAGAAGGCTATGATGAAGCTGGATGTTCGAGGAATTTTGTGCACACCAAGTGATTTGGTAGTCAGAGCGTTTGACGGCACACGGAGAACAGTCTTCGGATCAATTACATTGCCTCTGCAAGTGGGGCCGGAAGTGTTTGCAACGGAGTTTTATATCATGGATATACAGCCTGCGTACAGCTGCTTGCTGGGAAGACCTTGGATTCACGGGGCAGGGGCAGTCACGTCAACCCTGCATCAGAAGTTAAAGTATATGGTCGGAGACAGTGTAGTTACCGTGTGCGGAGAAGAAGACATCCTGGTCAGCCATCTTTCTTCGTTCAAATATGTGGAAGTCGACGGGGAGATCCACGAGACGCCATGCCAGGCATTCGAAGGGTTGCGCATAAAGGACAGGAGTCCCGGGCCAAGCAAAGTGCCAGAGATAGCTGTTTCTTCGTACAAAGAAGCCCAAGCGCTAGTGAAAGCAGGAGAAGCCACGGGCTGGGGCAAAGTATTGGACATTCCGGTGAAAATGGACCGGTTCGGACTGGGGTACCGACCGTCGTCATCAACTCCTTCTGTGGGGGCCCCTCATTTCAGAAAGTCAATCACCATCTCTGCCAGTGGAGTATGCCATGAATCTGTCAATGCTGCTTCAGAGTCCGATGAAGGGGACAGCGACTGTGATATGGATGCCTGGATTCAGCCAAGCACGCCAGGACAAGGACTGTGCAACTGGTCTATTCAGGAGCTTGTTCCTGTGACTTTTAAACAGTAATGCTTTGCTTTATTAATTGTTGAATAATCTGATGTCTTGCCCGGGGCATCAGGATTTGCTTAGGGCTGTGTTGTTATAAACATTGCTTCGTTAATCATTAAATAAATGGCGTTTTTCATGTGTAAATACTGTAATCCCTGTCTTTCTTGTTTTGTATTTTTCAATAAAATGGCAACGTGGTTATCCGCTTTATACGCATTTTGAAGCACTTAACCATTCCTTTTGCAGGATAACATTTTCAGATGACATCCTTGAACCACCTATGACTCGTCCCGACTTCGAGCACCCGGTATTCCAGACCGAGGAAGAGGTTGTCGAAGATAGCGACGTTCCTGAAGAACTGTCTTGGTTGGTGAAGCAAGAGGAAAGAGCCATTCTGCCTCACGACGAGGTTATCGAAATTATCAATTTGGGGTCGGAAGGGGTTGAGAAAAATATTCGTATCGGAGCCGCACTGCAGAGTGATATCAAGCGAAAACTGGTTGAAATGCTCCGAGAGTATAATGATGTATTCGCTTGGTCGTATCAAGATATGCCAGGGCTCGATACAGATATGGTTGTGCATCGTCTGCCACTGAAAGAAGACTGCCCGCCCGTCAAACAAAAACTTCGCAGAACTCGACCAGATATGGCAATAAAGATCAAAGAGGAGGTTCAGAAACAGTGGGACGCTGGTTTCCTGGCTGTGACGAAGTATCCCTCATGGGTTGCTAACATCGTACCAGTGCCAAAGAAAGATGGCAAGGTTCGAATGTGCGTGGATTATAGAGATTTGAATAAAGCAAGCCCAAAAGACGATTTTCCGCTTCCTCATATTGATGTATTAGTTGACAATACTGCTCAATACTCTGTATTCTCCTTCATGGATGGCTTTTCAGGCTATAATCAAATTAAAATGGCGCCAGAGGATATGGAGAAGACTACTTTCATAACGCCTTGGGGAACATTTTGTTACAAAGTGATGCCCTTTGGTTTGAAAAATGCTGGGGCAACATATCAGCGTGCGATGACGACTCTTTTTCATGACATGATGCATAAAGAGATTGAAGTTTATGTTGACGATATGATTGCCAAATCCCAGACGGAGGAAGAGCATCTGGTGAATCTGTTGAAGTTGTTTAAAAGGCTTAGGAAGTTCAGGCTGAGGCTGAACCCTAACAAATGCACCTTCGGGGTGAGATCGGGTAAGCTCCTGGGGTTCATAGTAAGCGAAAGAGGAATAGAGGTCGATCCTGCTAAAATAAAAGCGATTCAAGAAATGCCGACGCCTAAAACAGAGAAAGAGGTGCGCGGGTTTTTGGGGAGATTGAACTACATTGCCCGGTTCATATCTCACCTGACTGCTACGTGCGAACCATTATTCAAGTTGCTAAAGAAAGATCAAGCTGTAACGTGGAACGATAATTGTCAAAAGGCGTTCGACAAAATAAAGAAGTATTTGCAGGAGCCTCCTATTTTGATACCCCCAGTGGCAGGGAGACCCTTGATAATGTATTTGACGGTTCTTGAGGGAAGCATGGGTTGCGTTCTCGGTCAACACGACGAGACGGGGAGAAAAGAGCATGCAATTTACTATTTGAGTAAGAAATTTACGGACTGTGAATCTCGATACTCAATGCTGGAGAAAACTTGCTGCGCGCTAGCCTGGGCCGCCAAGCGTTTGAGGCAGTACATGCTGAATCATACAACCATGCTCATCTCGAAGATGGATCCGATCAAATATATATTCGAAAAGCAGGCGTTGTCAGGTAGAATTGCCAGGTGGCAGATGATCTTGACCGAATATGATATTCAATATGTCTCGCAAAAGGCAATAAAGGGGAGTGTGTTGTCTGAATATCTGGCGGAGCAGCCTATTGAAGAGTATCAATCGATGAGATTTGACTTTCCTGACGAGGATATCATGTATCTCAAGATGAAGGATTGCGAAGAGCCGTTACCAGACGAAGGACCAGAGCCGGGGTCCAAATGGCAGATGATATTTGACGGAGCTGTGAATGCTTACGGTAGCGGAATAGGGGCAATTATCACTACGCCGCACGGGTCGCACATCCCGTTTACTGCCCGATTGACCTTTGCTGTTACCAACAATGAGGCCGAATACGAAGCTTGTATAATGGGGCTTGAAGAAGCCATTGATTTGCGAATCAAACATTTAGACGTATACGGAGACTCAGCTCTGGTGGTGAATCAGATCAAAGGGGAATGGGAGACACGGCAGCCTAATTTGATACATTATATGAATTATGCAAGGAGATTGTTGCCTTTCTTCGACAAAGTTGAATTGCATCACGTGCCACGGGCAGAAAATCAAATGGCTGACGCCCTTGCCACCTTGTCTTCCATGTACAAGGTCAATTTCTGGAACGAAGCTCCCCAGATCACTATCTCTCGGTTGGACAGGCCAGCTTATGTATTTGCTATGGATGAAGCATCTGATGACAAACCGTGGTATTTTGATATCCTTAATTTCCTGAAGAATAAAGAGTACCCGGCTGGGGCATCCAGTCAAGATCAGAAGACTCTCAGGAGATTAGCGGGTAATTTCTATTTGAACCCGGATGGCGTCTTGTACAGAAGAAACCACGACTTGGTGTTGTTGCGTTGTGTAGACGAGAAAGAGGCCAAGCTTCTCATGGAGGAAATTCATGAAGGTGCATTTGGCACGCATGCTGGTGGGCATGCTATGACGAGAAAGTTGCTGCGGGCAGGTTACTTTTGGCTGACGATGGAAACTGATTGTTTCAAATTTGCAAGAAAGTGCCACAAGTGCCAAATTTATGCTGACAAAATACATGTGCCTCCGAGTCCTTTGAATGTGATGTCATCTCCATGGCCATTCTCGATGTGGGGAATCGACATGATTGGAAAGATTGAGCCGACGGCTTCTAACGGGCATCGGTTCATCCTCGTAGCAATCGATTACTTCACCAAATGGGTGGAAGCAGCGTCTTACGCAAACGTAACGAAGCAAGTGGTGGCTAGATTCATCAAGAGAGATATCATTTGCCGATACGGAATTCCCGAGCGGATAATCACGGATAATGGTTCCAATCTGAACAACAAAATGATGAAGGAGCTCTGTCAGAATTTCAAGATCGAACATCACAACTCCTCCCCTTACCGACCCAAGATGAATGGCGCTGTCGAAGCGGCCAATAAGAATATCAAGAAGATCGTCCAGAAAATGGTGGTGACGTATAAAGATTGGCATGAAATGCTACCTTTCGCTTTGCACGGTTATCGTACGACGGTACGTACATCAACCGGGGCAACTCCGTTCTCGTTGGTATACGGAATGGAAGCGGTATTACCATTGGAGGTTGAGATCCCTTCTCTGAGGGTATTGCGGGACGTTCAGCTGGACGAGGCAGAATGGGTAACGAATAGATTGAACCAACTGAGTTTGATGGATGAGAAGAGGCTAGCTTCTCTAGCATACGGTCGTTTGTATCAAAGACGAATGAAGAAAGCGTACGACAAGAAGATACTTCCGCGAAGCTTTCAGACGGGCGACCTTGTGCTGAAAAGGATTCTCCCGCCGCAAGCAGATCACAGGGGCAAGTGGACCCCCAATTATGAAGGGCCATACGTTGTCAGTAAGGTCTTTTCAGGAGGAGCTTTATTGTTGTCCACCATGGACGGGGAAGACTTTGCATCACCTGTGAATTCGGACGCAGTTAAAAAATACTTTGCTTAAAATAGACCCGCTGGACAGAAAAAGAGAGTCCAGGCAAAAATGGGGCATCCTGGCGAACCAAAAACAGAATGAAAGGTTCGGGCAAAAGTTAGGGATAAAATTGAAAAAAATGTACACCCGCGAAGTTGAAAACCTACACTGGGCGGCTTCGGCAAAAAGGGGTATCCCGGTGAACTGAAAACCCGTAAAGGGCGGTTCACGCAAAAGTTAGGGATGAGAAAAGCAAATGACTGCGGTCCGAATTTGATTTTTTCAATGAGCATCAATGCGGGAGAATATGTTTGAGGAATCAGTTATCGGATACAACCTCTTCAGAAGTAGGGATACCGGGAAAGTATTAGAGTCGGACGAGTCATGGGAGGATCAGTTCGTGGTGTTCATCTGCAATCAGTTGCCGACATGTGTACAAAATTTAATTTGTCAATATTTATGCTTCTTGTGAATACTTGCATACTTGTATATTTGCTTTGCGTAGCTTCCTCTTTTCAGGAGTTACATCCCGTGTACAAAAACTCCGCCCATTCAGGGGCCCAATCAATGAAAATGTGTTATTCAGTACTTGATGCCTGTTCTTTACTGTTTTGCGCATGATAAAACGCCTAAGTTTATTGAAGCTAGCACGAGTATAACATCACTGGCCCTTGCCAACAATTGCTAAAGCTTTGAATTGACTGAGTGTAACGTCACTAACCTGAATCGATTTGGATTGCATAGGCTTGTTGTGTCTTGTTTGTGTTGTTGCAGGTTTCATAACCGTACGAGGAAGATGATCAAAAGATTGCAATAGTGAAAAGCTTGATCCTCACGCAGGTCATGCATGTTCTTCCTGAAGAAGGATAGAATTCCCCAGCTAGCCATAGCTTATCCAAAGGACGTGCTCCAGAGAAGTTACTCGTCTTCAGCAGAGTTTGGCGATTCCGAGATCGTCAGGCTGTATTCAGACAGGTCCATTTCCCCCCGCAGGGTCATGCACTCTCCCCCAGTGGAGTCAGTTAATTTTCCCCAAGAGAATCCAGTCATCCCCAGCGGAGTTCTCTTTTCAGTAAATGTTCTTTCCTTCCAGTGGAATTCGAAGGTCAAGGCTCTCCGACGCAGAGTCGATGGTGGGTCCTGTCATTTATTTTGGCAGGAATACTGGTGATATCAGTTCACGTTCCAGCAGAAAGATCAATCATATCAGGCGCATCTGTTATTCCCCAGCAGAGTTATATTCCCCAGCAGGGGGTTATTTCAACAAGACGTATGGTTTGAGTTCCCAAATTCCCAGCAGGGTCGACTTCATCCTACCAGTTGTATTTTGGCTGGAATAATTTTGTAGCCTCAGGCTATCCCCGGCGAGTCGACGTTATCCTTCCAGCATTTATTTTGCTGAAGCAGTTTCTGTACTCCAGTAGTTCAGGTGGAGAGAGCTCTTGCTCAAATAAATTACCAAACAGTCAAGATCTCGGCAGGAGATATTCAATGATAATGTCAGTTTCGGTGGTATTCCCCACAGAGTGATCGTGATAAAACTCTCTTTGCAGAGCCATTTATGCAAATATATCTGGTTTTCCCCAGCCAGAGTGGCCAGGATAAGAATCTCCTTATTCCCAAGCAGAGTTCGTTTGTCATCAACGAGTCGCATGAATCAGAATTTCGAAGCAGGTGTCCGATAGTTGGTTTTCAGACGTCCCCAGTAGGGTCCGCCTCAAAGTCGCTGTCACGTCAGTGCTAAGAAGTTTGTGGGTGAGGATCATTGAAGAACTAAGGCCTGACGTGGACCATTTACTCCTAGAATGACGGGGTTTCTTCAGAAGTGGGCGTCCTAACGTGGACAGGTTTGTGTCACCAGATTGGTAAGGTGTGTTAATCCTGACGCGGATAGATTCGGTCTTTTGAAATTTGGAGAAAGGGAGGTTATGACGTTGACAAAAGATTGGTTACTCTTCGTGTTGGTGTCCTGACGTGGATCATGTGTTTGCAGCAGATATCTTTATTCGTAATGGTGAAATGTGCGTCCTGACGTGGACAAGTTTGTAGTTCTTTGTGATGACAAGATACAAGAATCCTGACGTGGACAAATTTGTCCTTCTTCGTGTTGTTGGCAAAGTGTAAGTCCTAACGCGGATATTTCCCCAGCAAGTCGAAGGCGTGTGAGTCCTAACGTGGACAAGTCTTATTTCCTCAGTGAGTCGAGGATGCCTGAGTCTTAACGTGGACATATCAAGACGAGGTCAGTGTCCTTACGCGGACAAATCAAAGAAATTATTTTTCCTTACGTGGAAAGAAGTGGGTCCTAACGTGGACGATGTAGTCCTTACGCGGACGTATCAGAAGTGATTCCTAACGTGGAAATGACAGTATTCCTAACGTGGAAAGAGAAAGTCCTTACGTGGACAGATTAAGATGATTCCTTACGTGGAAAAAGATGGTTTCCTTACGTGGAAAAAATGAGTCCTGACGCGGACAAATTGGAAAGAAGTTGGTATTCCTTACGTGGAAAGATCAGAGTCCTTACGTGGACATATCAAGAGCATTCCTTACGTGGAAGAAAAGTGGTTTCCTTACGTGGAAAGACGAGTTTATTCCTTACGTGGAAAGATTGAGTCCTCACGCGGACCTATCAAGATTGATTCCTGACATGGAAAGAAATGGATTATTCCTGGCGTGGAAAGAGAGTTTAGTCCTGACGCGGACAGATCGAAGAAGATATTCCTAACGTGGAAGAAGAAGGAAATTAGTCCTAACGTGGACAGGTGCAAGAAAAGTTGAGTCCTGACGTGGACAAGTTCAGAAATAGTTGTATTCCTTATGTGGAAAGATTGAAGTCCTGACGCGGACATATCAAGGGGTATTGGAGTCCTTACGTGGACAGATTGATGCAGTTCTCCTTATGTGGAAAGAAGATTGCTTCCTAACGTGGAAAGATAAAAGCGTTACTCCTAACGTGGACGATGTGATTCCTAACGTGGACAGGTGTTATTCCTAACGTGGAAGAGTTTTTCCTAACGTGGACGATTCAGTTTACGGAAATGCAGGTGAATTATCCCCAGCGGAGTTGCCGAGATTTTCCTGGGTTGACAGTAAGTGGAGTCCTAACGTGGACAAGTTTTAGTTGAGATTTCTTCGTGTTGATGACAGACAGAGTCCTAACGTGGACAAGCAAGCAATCTGTTATGACAGAATCCTCTTCAGAACGATGAAGACAACCCCCAGCACGGTCGCGCGAGATCAGTGGGTTGCTATAACAGTCAGATTCAGCTGACGAATGTCATTCCTCAAGCAAGAGCGCAGTTTATTTCTGCGGTTGGCAAATTTCTGGTTTCACTAGTATTCAACCGTCTCGTACCGCGAATGTCTGAAGGCTCCGGGCTCTTCACCCAATCGGGTCCAAGTCGCTTGAATAGGGGCAGCTGTTGCACCCTAAAATTTGCCCAACCTTATTCACTTGGTTTATGTTTCAATGTCATTAGCATTTGCATATAGAGTCATGTACATAGACCAACCATCTGCATAGCATAAGCATAGCAAGTCATTCAACAGGGGATCAATCATTATTCTCATCTCTAGAGGCCTAGCAAGAGGTTATTATCCTAATTCCATCCTACTCAAGTCATCAGGAAAGAATTTGAAAGCAAAGAGTTCAGCAGATCAAGCCTTGAGTCCATCTCCTAGCTGAGGGTGTCTGAGGATCAACAAGAGGGTTATGAGCTATGAAATGAAGACATGGAGAGCATCTAGACATTTTGAGAGACTTAAAAAGTCATTTGGAGAAGGAAACAAGTCATTGATGAGAGCACAAGAGCTATAGTTGAAGACAGTCAACTAGGGTTCCATCTGGGTCAACCCTAGGTCAACCCTAGGTCAATTGACTGACTTAAGAGGGCATTCAAGTCTATTGGAGAGATGTGGGGATCGTCATTGAGCATATAAAGAAGGATATGGAGATATGACAAGGAGAATTCAAGAGAAATCAAGGAGAAGAGGAGTTACTAAATTAGGGTTTCTCTGTAAAATCCCCTAGTTTAGGTCAAATTTCCAAGCAAGATAAGTCAAAATGCTAGTTTCAAATGGCTTCTTGGCCAACATGAAACTTGTAGAGGATCTCAAGACCTTTAATTTGAGTGGTGGAAGACCTCAAGGAGATTTATAGAACTCAAGTTATGGTCCTTGCAAGTTATAGGTCATCTGGGGTGTCTGAATTTTTGTCTGTGAAAGTGACTTGACTTCCAAGCTAGTTTTGCCCCTCAAGGAGATTTCAAATGAATTCTTGGTCAACATAAGACTTGTTCCTCATTGTCTTAGCTTTCTAGAATGGTATGGTATGCCTTCATATGATGTGGAGAACTCAACTTATGGTCTTGACAAGCAAAGGGTATTTTGGGCATTTGTGAATTACAGGTCATTTTAACCTATACCCAAAACTCATACAAGGAGGCCTCAAATGGAAAAACTTACAACATCAAACTTGCTCCAAATGGGATTTTAAGTCTAGAAAGAAGGTCACAAGTTATTGGAGAAGCTCATAGCATGGAATTACACAATTGGTCAAAATATGAACTAAAAAGGCTTATAAAGTGAATAATTTCAAGTTGGAAAATGGTTTGGGAGATTTACAAATCCAAATGGAGACTTCCAATATATGATTTTGAATGGAAAAACAATTCTAAGAACAATGGTTCACACACTTTTTTGAGTTTAGAAGGAAAAAATGAAGTTATCCATGGTTGCTTATCATTTAAGAAACATAATCAAAATGGATCAAAATTTGAAAACAAGGGAATGTGCAAGATGGATCTAGAATGTTCATTTGGGGTCTATATATTCATGAGATGTGCATTGATCAAGGGTTGGCTTCATTTTGCACCAAGAATTCCACCAAATTTCACATACTTTTTTCATTGGAGTTTCATTACAATTCCCTCAAAACCTTCAACAACTTTCATCATAATCAATTCAATTCCACTCCATCATCATCATAGATCATAATTGGAGCAAAATTTTGGTGTGAATCATCCATATTCGAGTGCTTTTCTCAAGATCATCAAAATCAAAAGTTCAAGTGGATTGCATGATTCAAGCAAGGAACCTCCAAGTTTGTGCATACAGAATTAAGTTCTTCAAGGATTGATCAAGATTCAACACTTGAAAGCCTCAGATCTTTCATCTCCATAGCTGTTTCTCAAGATTTCTTACAAGGTAAGTTTTCAATCAAACTGCTTGATCCAGTCAGTTAGGCATGATTTTGTTAGTGTAGAATTGATCTAGGTGGTTAGGAGATTAAGTTAGAAGATTTTGGAGAGTTTTGGTGATGGTTAGTGACAGGTGCCATAATCTGTTTGTGTTCGAATCTCTTGGATGAAGGTGTTATAATTGCAACTTGATAGCATGTGTTAATCTCCATTAGGTGTAGTTTAATTTAGGCTAAGTCTGAGGAAGAATGGTGAAGGTCTATACCAGTGCATTTCAATGGAGGCAGGATGTTGACTCAATCGAATTTGTTGATGTGGTGAATTTCAAGATGAATTGATGCCCTAGGCTTGTAGAGGGAGAGATTTGGAACAGGTTTCATGTTTATAGCATGTGGATTGATTGCGTGTATGATGAGAACAGAGAGGGAGAAAGCTGTGCGTGCATGGCTGCCATGGGGAAGATGAAACCCTAAGTTGCAGGTCCAAGTGAGGAAGATATAATCTGGATCGTCTATCTGGCGTAAGACCTTTGACTTAGGGTAGGATCTAAGGGTTGATATTCAATCTGAAATTGGAGGGAGATTACCCTGGCCCTAAACGCACCGTTTCATTAATTGAAACGGGCGGGCCTGAGTGCTGTTGATAACCACACCCCCGTGTGAGCCCAAAACCATTTCTCCAACGCGTTTTCTATTCTATTTTCACCCCCTGCTCGTTTTTTAGTTTTTTATTGATTCTGCTTGATGCTGGGCTTAGCCAGAAGCGCTATTTGCACCCCTATATGTGGCCCATTCTGGATTTATAACTGAGCGAATTTCTTTTCATACCCCCTCCCTCATTTCATTCATTTTATTTTTCTTATTTCATTTTAATATTTCATCAATTTTCATAAATTCATAATAAATCCATAAAAAATGCATTTCACTTCATTCTTTTTACATCCTTTTCATTAAAATGTCTAGAAAATTTTTATCAAAGAAAATTTCATTTTTAGTTTTATTTCATATTTTTTCCATATTTTCTAAATAAATGGCATAATAAATAGTTACATTTCATGCATTATTTTTGTGATTTTTGTTCTCTCACATGCTTTAATATTTTTTGATCATTCTTTTCATATTGTTTAGATGAGATGTTAAACTTGTAGGAATATTTTAGTTCCCATTTTTAGAGGCTAATTTTAGGTGATTAATAGATGCTTGAATATCATGATCAAAACTAGGGTTTTTTAGGTGACAACTTAGGAAGTTCAATTTTCTCCCTTAGGACTTAGGGTTTGAATAGATTAGTTATGGGACTATAAGGGCTATGGGTGGTTATTAGATCCCTTAGAAAAAGTTAGGATTCCCCTACTGCTATTATTACTGTCTGTATATCTGCTGTCTGGTGTGGTGTGCCCTCTGGGGATTGTTGATTGTTTGATTGGGTATTGGGTTTGTCTGGGGCCCTGGGGAAGCTGAAGATTTGTGGAGATGAAGCTATTGGAGATTCAAGGACTGAAGATCAACTTCCAGAGTTGAAGAGAAGATTCTTGCTTGCAGTTGCTGAGGAGATTAGGGTTTAGGAGCTAGGCAGAGCTCTAGATTAGAATGACTATTTCTCAAACATGGATTGCCTTGTCTGCATCCATTCTTCTCTGTGATTCAGAGTCTCTCTAAGACACTCACCCCCTTCCTTTGGAAGGCTTGGTGATGGTGTCTATGAGATAGAACTCTTGAGAGAAAATGTCTCTTGTGTTAGAAGCAGTTTGTTCACCACCTTTGGTAGTCAGCTGATTGCTTAACACCCAATTCACTCTTGTGACTGATCCCTCATCCTGGAGGTTTGAGCTTGAAGAAAAGCCATAGCAGATGGAAGACTGATGATCAAAGCCTTTGCCTGGAGGTCATGAAGATGGAGATTGATGCTTGTTGAAGCCTGTAGCTGATTGGAGATTGCTTGAAGCCAGTTGTTGATTCAGAGCTGCTGATGCTGTTTCTTTTTGCTGTATTTCATTTGTTGATGTATTGATTGGTTTTCTGAACTGTATTGTTTGCTGTTTACCCTGTTGGGTTGAAAGTGAAGCCTGTTCACTTTCGCCTATTGTTTTCTAGGTTCGAGGTTGAGTGGGACTCCCTTGCCTCGCTTGTATTGCTGCATTCATGCATTTTACTGTTTTACTGTATATATCTGATGTTGTTTCTGTTTCTGCCTATCCCGTAGGATCTCTGTTTCTCTCTGTGCAAGAGAGGAGCATGATAGACACTAGGTCTTAACCCATGCATGATAACATTAGGTTAGTTTGTTTCCCTTCGCAACCGTAGGTTAGAGTTCTGTCTCTTTCTTTCTCAAAACAAACAGAAAAACACATAAAGATTTCAAACACAATACAAGACACTTCTTTCGTAAAAGAATGCGAACCCATCAAGACGTCATTTTTGTCCTCTTGGACTGTTAATCAGAAAACCTTTTTTCAGAAGGAATAAAATCAATCAAGGCAAGCTTGTGTCGTACGTGGCCCGAACTACGTTTGCTCTGATCTTCCATGCTGTGTGGAAGTACGTAGGCATAGGATGCGATATCCTAGCGAGCAACCTTCCCCTCCTTTCCCGTAGGTAGGCGAACTACGTTGACTCTGATTTCTCGTTCCAGACGGGAATACGTAGGCATAAAGTGCGATACTTTGCCGAGTCATTTTTATTTTCATTGTCTTTTCTTTTAACCCCAGACCTTTAGAGTAGATAGAATAACAATCCGTACCCGAAAACAAGCGTGGATCCCGTCGAGTACGACGGACGTGAGGGGTGCTAATACCTTCCCCTTGCGTAACCGACTCCCGAATCCAGGTTTTGGTTGCGACGACCATACCTTTCCCGTGTTGTGCGAGGTTTACTCTGAGCGTTTCCTTTCCCTCCCGTGGGATAAATAACGCACGGTGGCGACTCTTCTGCTCAGCCGGCGCCGATTTTCGCAGTAGCGACACTCATAAATAAGGAGCTATGTTGAATTCTTTATACCTCCTAAAATGGCTTCCGATAGCCTCACTCAACCACCAATTCTTTGAGAAAACTATATGGACACGTTCTATAATTGATGATGAAGGTATTTGGATGGAAAGAAATCCTTGAATTGTTGTGAAATTGAAAAATCAATTTTGACTTGAAGCTCACTTTAATGGAGGTTTATGGCCATGTTCATGCATCAATTTTGGCCAAACAAATGTTGAATCAATTCTATAATTGTTGTGGAAGATGATTGTGATGAGAAATGGATTAAAAAAATTGGAGAGAAGAGAATTTGATTTTTGGATTTTTGATTATGGAAGTGGTGAAAAATGTGAGAAAAAATGATCATGAAAAATATCCTTTTTTGCCTTGGCCTCATTTGTTTATATATCTTGCCTTGTAAGAATGATCAATGGTCCAAAATTAGCCCTTGTTTCAATCTTAAGGGCTTAGATTCAAAGTGTACCTTAACCATGAAGAACTCTTGAAATAGGCCATGATAAAATCCTCAAATGAAAAATGTAATAATGTCATTGTTCTTAAAACATGATTTCCATTCAAAATAAGCACAAATATGACTTTGTTTGATTAAAATTTGGTAACTTTCCAATTTAGGCCATTTCACAAACTCTCACCAAAGTACCTTCCATGAAACTTCACCTAGGAGCTAGCCCATTGAATCCTTGAGGTATGGTTGACCAAATGACTCCATTTGGAGCAACTTTCATGTTGGAAAAAAGTTTATTTGAGTTATGGAAAGTGGTGAACTGGACCTGTAAATTTATGACCTGTAATCAAAGTTTCCCAAAATACCCCTGCCTTGCAAAGCTTATAACTTGAGCTCTACAAATCAGATGGATGACTTCTCAAGCTTGAATAAAACCTCTACATAGACTCTTCTTGATATAAACCACACTTGATCCCCTGCATGAATGCTAATGCAATGCTAATGCTAATGTTAAATGCTATGATGATGTTATGCTAATGCAAAAAAACAAGAAGGAAAAGGTTGGGCAAATTTTGGGGTGCAACATACACCATTCTAATTCTGACCCTGAAACTGTAGAAAACACTGATGAGAACCATGACACTCAACATATACTTGATACACAGGACACTGAGAATTGCAACACTCAGTCTAGACCTGTTAGAACCAAACAGACACCTCATTATCTCTCAGATTATGTGTGCAATATATCTGATGCTTCAGCAGTCAAGTCATCATCAGGTACATCCAAAGTTATTTATCCAATTTCAAATTATGATTCATTGAATTTTTTATCTGCATCCCATCGTGTCTTTGCATCAAATATCTCTCTCATTCATGAACCAAAGAATTACAAAGAAGCATGCTTATCTGAACATTAGATTAAAGCGATGAAGTCTGAATTAGATGCATTAAACAAGAATAAGACTTGGAACATAGTTTATTTGCCACCACATGTCAAGCCAATTGGTAACAAATGGGTGTTCAAAGTGAAACATAGAGCAGATGGCACAATAGAGAGGTATAAAGCGCGACTTGTGGCCAAAGGTTACAATCAAATCGAGGGACTGGATTTTTTTGACACGTTTTCACCAGTAGCGAAGCTTACAACTGTTAGAACCCTCCTTGCGACTACAGCTATTAGTAATTGGTTCTTACACCAACTTGATGTCAACAACGCATTCTTACACGGGGAATTGAAAGAAGATGTGTACATGACAATACCTGAAGGTGTTACATGCCACAAACCTAATCAAGTATGTAAACTTCAAAAGAGCTTATATGGTCTGAAGCAAGCAAGTCGCAAATGGTATGAAAAACTGACTGCTATTCTGTTGCATCAAGGGTACACTCAATCTGCTTCTGATTATTCCCTGTTTACTTTGAAAACTGACATACATTTCACAGCCATTTTAGTTTATGTCGATGACATAATCTTAGCCGGCAATTCTATGTCTGAATTCGATCGCATCAAGCACATCCTTGATGAAACATTCAGTATCAAAGACTTGGGAACATTAAAGTACTTTCTTGGCCTCGAAGTTGCTCACTCGAAGACAGGTATCTCTTTATCTCAACGAAAATACTGCCTTGACCTCTTGCAAGAATCTGGTATGCTTGGATCTAAACCAGCTCCCACACCTCTCGATCCATCTATCAAGCTACATGCTGATAATGGCAAAGCTTTTGATGACATTGGAACTTATAGGCGCTTGATAGGTCGATTACTATACCTCAACACAACACGTCTTGACATTACGTATGCCACTCAATAACTCAGTCAATTTCTTCACAATCCAACAATGGCACATTATCATGCTGCTTGCAGAGTCATACGATATCTGAAAAACAGTCATGGTAGAGGAATTTTGTTTCGAAGAGATGCTGAATTGCAACTACTTGGCTTCTCTGACTCTGATTGGGCAGGATGTATTGATTCAAGAAAATCCATTTCAGGCTATTGTTTCTTTCTTGGGACTTCTCTTATATCATGGCGTGCGAAGAAGCAAAATACCATTTCCAGGTCATCTTCAGAGGCAGAGTATTGGGCATTATCGTTTGCTACATGTAAATTTTTCGGTTGATAACTCTCATGAAGAAATTGCACATTACATGTACCAAACTCCCTGTCTTGCACTGTGACAGCCAAAGTGCAATGCACATTGCACTCAATCCGGTTTTCCACGAGCGAACAAAACACCTTGAAATTGACTGCCATTTAGTTCGTGAAAAATTGCAGCAAGGCTTACTACGACTTCTACCAATTTCAACTCATGAACAACTAGCTGATTTCCTAACCAAAGCTTTATCCACTTCAACCTTCAATAAATTCATTTCCAAGCTTGGCATGATCAACATTCACCATGCTTAGCTTGAGAGGGGCTGTTGAGAATATAATATAGTTTATAGTCTTAATAGAGTTGTGTGGATAATTTGTGGACATTTGTTAGCTTCAATTTGTTAGTTATTTTTGATTGGTAGTTAAGAGATAACCATATACTATATATGGACATGGTTATCACATGTGTACATCAATAACAAGTTATTATTTCTTTTCCCTGAAAACTTCTTTCTCCTTCATTCTGCATTTTCTGTTCTGCATTTCTTGTTCTTTAATGGAGAAACTGATTTTCACAATATCATGTGTGTGAAACACTATATTGTAAGTGTAACGGGAATGAACCCGGATATGATAGTAAGTAGCTCTAAGATCCAGTCTTGTGAAAATAGAACTTTGTTTTTCCAAACATCTAAGGTTAAGCTAGGTGTTAGAAAGAAACAATGTGTTCGACTCCTAACTCTAAATTAACCTTTTTTAAAAATCTTTTCTATTCTTCTTTTTTTTAAACCAATAATAATTTAATTAAAAAAAATTTATAACTTTATTAATGTTTTTTTATTAACCTTTTTTTTATTTAGTTTATTTACTTAAATCATTTTAATTTCTTTTTTTACTAACTTTTAGGATTTAGATTAAAATTTAACTTTTTTTCTTTTCTTCAAGAGTAAATTTTTTAAAAAAAATAATTAAAATATAACCTTTTTTAATTAATTTCTAACACTTTTTTTTTAAATCAAATTCCACCACCTTTTTTTAAAAAAATAAATCTAAATCTTTTTTTATTAAATTAACACATTTCTTTTTCAAATTAAAATTCTAATATTTTTTTAAAATTAAATTCTAATGCCCTTTTTTTTTAAGATCTAACTTCCTTCTAAAATCAAAATTCTAACCGTTTTCAAAATAATTCTAACATTTTTTTAAATCAACATTCAAATACTTTTTTTTTAATTTTAAAAATTCTAACTGATTTTTTTTAACTTAAAAACTCTAACTTCTTTTTATTCTTAAAAAAATTCTAACTTATTTATTTATTTATTTTTAACTTAAAACTTAAAACTCTACTTTTTTTAACTTGAAATTTTAACTTTCTTTGCTAACATTTTTAAAATTAATTTCCAAAACTCTTTTAATAAAAAATTCCAACACTTTTTTTTTAATCAAATTCAATCACAATAAATTATAGATGGAGCTAAATCAAATCCATCAGATCATATCATCATCATAATAAAATTAGACTCAAATATTCGCATCACCATCATTGAATCAAATCTGAAATCACCACAAAAATCCATTCAAATCAAATCTGAGATTGAAAAAGATTGAGATATCCAAATCAAATCCGAGATTGAAAAAGATTGAGATATTCAAATCAAATCCGAGATTGAAAAATATTGAGATATTCAAATCAAATCCGAGATTGAAAAAGATTTAAAAATCAAGTATAAAAAGGACCCTCAAGAACAACAAAAACGGCAGATCTGCAAGCATCAAAGACTCTTACAGTCTTCATCAAAAATCATCATCCGCGGATCAAACAACAAATAGCCTAAAAACAAAGCATCATCGGCCATCATCACTCCGTAAGGATAAAAAAAAACATCATAATAATTTTCGTGTTGCTTTTCATGTTTTTCAGGAAAAAGAGATGAAGAAAACAAATCGGCGGCCATGCAAAAGAAGAAGAAGATAACATCTGTGAGAGGCAAACGAGAAGGAGAGGAACACACGCAAACTCAGAGAGCAGAGAGAAGAAGAGTGGAAAAAAAAAGCCAGGCCCGACCCGTTTTTTTATTTATTTATTTGTTTTTTATTCTAACTAAAAATTAACCTTCTTTTTAATTCTAACTAAAATCTAAAATCTTTTCTTAATTAAATATAATCTAACTTTTTTAAATTTAAATTTAAATTTTTAACTTTTTTTATTTATTTTGAACACTAACTTTTCTATCAAAAGTTTAACTTTTTTTTATCTTAAAATTCTAACTTAATTTAAAACTCTAACATGTTTTTGAAAATTAAATCTAATATTTTTTTAATTAAAATTAACCTTTTTTTAAATAAAATCTAACTTTTTTAAAAAAAATCAACATTAACTCTCTTTTTAAAAATTAAATTCTAACCCTTTTCTTAATCAAAAATCTTAACTTTTTATTATTAATATCCTAACACTTTTTTTTTTTTAATTTTGACATTTTTTCATTTAACCCTAATCTAAAATTCCTAATCTTTTAATTAATGGCATAAAATTCAAACTTTTTCTCAAAAATCTCACAAAACTTTGTCTCGGTAATTTTTAATTTTCATCGATCTTAATTTTCATCATTCGTTCTTAACATGTTTCTCGTTTATCCATGAAGTTGCTTACTAACTTTTTTATTTTTGTACATTATTTAACATTATTATTGCTATTCACATTTCATTCCTATCACTTGTACATTATTATTGCTATTCACATTTCGTTCCTATCACTTATATATATATATATATATATATATATATATATATATATATATATATATATATATATATATATATATATATATATATATATATATATATATATATATATATATATATATATATATATATATATATATATATATATATATATATATATATATATATATATATATATATATATATATATGTTTGTTAATGATTTTTATTGATTAGTTAATTTCTTTGGTTTAATTAGGTATAGGTACTAAACTTGTTGAGTCATGTTTTGATATTGATTGATTATTCTTGATGCTTGAGTATTACCTTGTTTATTTGCTCACATTTTCCCTTAGGATCTCATAGTTCAACTTAATTTTCGATTAAGCTCAAAGTAGGATAGAATTTTCCCTTTAATCTCACTCCAAAGGAAAGGATTCCCTTGTTGACTGCCATGTCATACTTAGTCTAACCTTAGGTCTTTCCCTTTTATCCTAACCTTAGGATTAGAGTCACCGTACTCTATGTGTAGTTTGTTCTTCCATGAACATCTATTTTCTTGTTTAACCTAGCCTTAGGTTTAGAGTCGCCGCACTTTATGTAGGTGTCTCACCGCAGACATTTACTTTTCTCCTAGAACCTTGACCATAATCAAGAGTTCCTCACCCCTATTGAGAGGAACTACGGTTGCTCTGATTCCATTCCCGTTAGGATACGTAGGCACAAGATGCAATGTCTTGGCGATCATACTTTATATATACTTTAGGTCTTTGCCTTAGCACAGTTCCCTTAGCAAGCACACTTTAGCATAATGCAAATACTAACAAGAGGTTCCTATAGAGTACTACAGATACTTAGGATGTTAACACCTTCCCTAGGTATAACCAATCCCCGAACTTTAGATCTCTTAGTTGTGTTGTTACATAGCGCCTTAGGGTTTTCTTCAATCTTTACCCTTTCCTTTGGATAAATCAAAGCTCGGTGGTAAACTTTATGATTTGTGATTCAAATTAATTAATAGCTTGATATACGATTCTCACCGCAACATTAGCCTTGTATCCCTCAAGGTTCAAACATCCAGCTATATAAAAAGATCACTCTTTCTTGCAACAAACAAAGATCAACATAAAAAAGAAGAGAAACACGCATAGTCTAAAATCTATACACAAGAGTTGTTGCTCATATTTGTGTAAAAAAATTGTTCTTAACATTTTTTCATTTGCTTTATAGAAGCATTATTGTAAACATCTTTCTATATCTTCTCTGAATTTATTTTTTCTCAAGTGACTAAGTGTTATTCTGTAGACTTGAGAGGGTTAAGCTGTTTTCCTAAACACTTAGACAAACTTGTTCTAATCTTTCAAGATTGGTGAATAAAGTCCTGTTTGAAGGCGAAATCACCTTGGCGAATGGACTGGAGTAACTTCGTTAACAGCAAACTAGGATAAAAATACTTGTGTCCTTTTATCTTCGTTCTCTTGGAAACTTTTGTGTAAAAGGTCAAAAAAGTTTACTTTTGTAAAAACCCAATTCAAACCCTATTTCTTGTGTTTTCTCCACCTTCACAATCAAGTAATAAAAAACTTAACAATAAGTTGAATGGATCATGGGTTTTCTCACAAGTACCTGTGCATATGTTTTTTCAAAATTTAATTTGAAAAACAACTTTGTCCCAATTCGTTCAAAGCAAGAAAATTGCTTGAGGACAATCAATAATTTATGTATTAGTGGATTTGATCATTGGTGTTTTAACTATTTTTAGCAGTGTGTTTCTATTGTTTTTTCTTAATTTTTTTATCCGTTTTATTTTCATTTACTCCCGTGTCTCCACTTTGTATGTGTTTTAAGAATTTTCAAAGCAAAAAGCCTATAGTCAATTATCAGAATTTCAAGACCAGGAAAATAGCAAGCACCAGAGAAAATTACAGTCAATCTCTAATACTCATTGCGGTCGTAATGTCCTCTCTAATAGAACGCCAAGATTTAGAGCATTAGAAGATGTTACACTCTATGTGTAATAAAAATTACGGTTAACATAGGTTGTTACAACGAGCCCATATATTCCATTATGACCATATAGTCCCAATATCAAGATGAGTTTTTATTTTCCGTCATTTACCTTTGGCAACATCTGATCTTTCCACTCATTTTTCTTCATAATTAAGGATCTTTAGTGTGATTATATTCCTCTAGTCCTGTGTATATGAATGTAAGCTCATAATAAAGGCCATCAAGCATTACATAATTTACATTTTCCTTATTTTATAATTTTCTACATTTTAATTATTGCACTATTTGTGTTCCTATTGTTGTTGAAAGTATTTATAGAGCATTTTGTAATGAATATTTAACTACAATACATGTTAATTATCTATTTTTATATAGTGTTTATCATGCTTGTGTTTTGTTTTAAAAACATGTATGTTTTCATAAATACAATGGGTGAGTAATCACGTTTAGGCTTAGGGTAATGAGGACCATAAAAAAGATGGACCTTATGTAGAATGAAAGCTTTGAAAAAATATCCATTTTAACAATCTTAATTCTTATTTAATCTATTTTTTTATGCGCAAAATGAATACCTCTATGAAAGTAGAGGTAACTTCAAACATCAACTGGCGGACTAAAAGATGAAAGTTGATGTCTAAACCTAAAAGTTTAGGCGAATGAGGCATCACATTAAAGTAGATTAGACCTATTCGAGAAAGTGCATTCTAATTGAAAATAGCCAAACCTAAAAGATCATGTTGCTGAAGCAAGTCATAAAAATAGAAGAATTCAAAGACTTAGGATACATGTGTATGCTTCGAAAGAAGATACAGTCTAAATCTTTCTATTATTTCATTGAAAAATCAAATATGTTAAGACAGAGGAAACTAAAAGTTGTAACTTTACTTGGTATGTCTAATGGGATACATGACCTTACGCTTAGTTCTTTAAATTCATAGATTTTAATTTTTTTTTTAAATCACAAATCAAAATTATTGATCATCTTAGATAAACATATGAGTATTGGAAATTGGTAATCAAATCGGTATCTAAGGATGATACTTTTTATTGCTTCAGTATAGCCATACATTCACAGCGTGTTACTCCCCATAGTTTCTTATTCTTTAAACTAAATGTCTATGCATTTCATCCTTGTATGGGTCTCATCACAAGTAATATCATTGCTTATGATAAATTTTGATCCTTTAGGATTCCACAATGTATAACCATTAACACCTTATGGATAACCAATGAAGACAAAATTTAAATACATTGTATCAAGCTTGTCTTGCTTGGTATGTTCAAACTCAAAAGCTCTAAAGACCTTCAAGTTATAATAGTCTACTAGTTTACAACTCCAAACCTCTATAGATGTCTTAAAGTTTTTTCCTATGGATGGACATATGTTGATTAGGTAAGGTGTTGTAACAATAAATTCACCTTGGAAACTCTTTGGTTATTCAACTTCTAAAAACATACACCTTACCCTCTCCAAGATGGTCTTATTCATGCATTTGCGAGGCCATTTTGTTGAGATGTGTCAACAATGTTTCTATTCCTCTTGATACATTATTGTTGAGATTGTAATTCCTTGTGTCGAAGCAAATGTAGCTCGAGAGAAACAAGGATGTATCGAAATTAGCATAGTGTGTGTGTCGAGTTGTGTTAGATGTCGAAGTGTCGAAATAGGTTGCTTGACACAGGATTTCTACTTAGATCAAAATATAAATTTTGGGCTTTTGTAATTTTAGGCTTTACCTTAGGGAGCAAGGTAGCTCAATTATAAATAGATGGAGTAACCTATATTTTGAGTAAGAAGAATAGAAAATAATTGTAACACACAACAGAAAGTGCAGTTGCACAGTTGAATAATATTTTTTCTCAATTTTAAGAGCAGTCATTCTCCTCATCCTTTATTTTGTTAAATCCTAATTTTCTTTCATATTCAATTTTCTTTCTTTCTTCTTCCATTGATAACTGCTACACATAATCATTCTTGAAACTAAGGTGTGATTGATTCACTCAAATGAAGAGTGAAGAACAAGGGATTTTAATTGGTTGATTGAATCTTGTCCATCAAGATTGATTATGAATTCTCAAAGTTTTGGGTTAATTCCAACATTTGGTATCAGAGTACTGGTTGAGCGATTCGTGGGAAGAAAATTACGATGGCAATGAATCATCCAATCGGGCATTTTCCGATGAGTCATCTGATTCTCAAAAACAATAATTATGAGAATTAGTGCAATCAGATGAAGGTGGTCTTTTGTTATCAAGATCTTTGGGATCTTGTGAAGGAATGAGTAACAACGCTTGCATAAAACGCGACGGATCAAGAAAATGCAGCATACAAAAAATTAAAGAAGAAAGATTTTAAAGCTCTCTTTAAAATTCACCAATGCGTTGATCCAAATAATTTTGAAAAGGTTAGTGATGTAGAATCAGCAAAAGAAGCATGGGAAATCTTGGAGAAATCGTTTGTAGGCGCATAAAAGGTAAAAGAGGTGAGGTTACAAACTCACAAAAGGACGTATGAATTTCTTCAGATGTAAGAAAGTGAAAGCATAACTGATTTTTTCACTAATGTTACTAAATTGGTGAATCAAATCAAAGTATGTGGGTAAGTGTTTACATCAACATCAGTTGTTGCAAAAATCTTGAGGTCATTGGCTCCAAAATTCAACCACGTGGTAGTAGCCATAGAAGAGTCAAAATATTTGTCAACTTTGACAAAGGAAGAGTTTCAATGGACTCTTGAATATCATGAACAAAGGATGACCGAAAGAGTTGCAGGAAAGTCGAAGAGTGATATGGCTTTGCAGGTGCAATCAGCAAAAGAAAAGAAAGGAAAAGGAAGTTGGAATGACAACAAAGGCAGAGGAGGATACAATAATTTGACTGGTCAAAATCAACAAGAAGGAAACTGGTTGAATTAGAGAAAACCATGGAACCAAGGAAACCAAAGAGGTGGTTCTACAGGTAGAGGAAGAGATGGTGGTCGGAAACATGACAAAAGTCACATTCAGTGTTATAATTGTCAAAAGTATGGTCATTACTTTAGTGATTGTCCAGAAAAGAAGAAGAATCAAGAAAATGATGCAAAGTTGGCGAAACATGAAGAAGAAGAGATGTTGTTGATGGTCATAATAAGAGATGAAGAAAAATTCCAAGACTAATGATACTTGGACTCGGGATGCTCATCACACATGGCTGGTAGGAAATATTGGTTTGTCAATATAAAGTCCTCGATAAAGAATATGGTGAAATTTGCAAATGACAATACTATAGCAGCTGAATGTATTGGTGATGTTATGATTATGAGGAAAGATGGCAAGAGGTCGGTAATTTCTAATGTATTATACATACCAGGCTGGAAGAGTAATTTGCTCAGCATAGGGCAGCTGGTCGAAAAGAACTACAAGGTTTCCATTGAAGACAAGATGATGAAAGTTCTTGACTTAGGTGGTAAGTTAATCTTGAAGGCACCAGTGTCTTAGAATAGAAACTTCAAGATTAAACTTAATGTGATAAAGCATAAGTGCCTTGCAACTACAGCCAGAAGAGATGAATGGATATGAATTTATAGACTTGGCCATCTCAATTTTAAAGACATCAGAGATTTGAAGAGCAGAAATATGGTTTTAGGATTACCAAAAATTGACATTCCAAGTGAAGTGTGTGAAGAATGTGTTCAGGCAAAAGAACAAAAGAACAGCTTTAGCAAGGATGTAGGAAACAAGTCGAAGGCAATTCTTAAAGTCATATACTCTGATGTATGTGGACTCATCCAGGTGGATTCAATTGGAGGTAATATATACTTTGTCACGTTCATAGATGACGTTAGTCGAAAACTGTGGACTTGCTTGATCAAGAAGAAAAGTGAAGTGATCGAGGTATTTGCCAAATTTAAATCTATGGTCAAAAGAAAAAGTGGTCGAAAGCTAAAGATTATAAGGACTGATGATAGTGGTGAGTATGTGTCAAAAAAATTTGATGCATTATGTGAGAAAGAAAGGATTGTGCATGAGGTGGTGCCACCCTACACTCCGCAACAAAGGAAGAATAGAACCATCGTGATTATGGTAAGAAGTATATTGAAAGGTAAGCATTTACCCAAATAATTATGGGGAGAAATTGTGTCGACTGCAACATACATCTTGAATAGATGTCCAACAAAAAGGCTAGAAGGAATTACACCAGAAGAATGTTAGACTAGTGTAATGCCTAGCCTAAGTCATTTGAAGGTGTTTGGATCTATAACATATAAACACGTGCCAGATCAATTGAAAAGAAAACTTGATGACAAGTCGAGTCAGATGATCCTAATAGAATACCATTCGATTGAAGGATACAAGTTGTTCGTTCCAGTGAACAAGCAAGTAGTGATCAACAGGAACATGATCATAGGTGAGCTTAAAGAATGGGATTGTACTCATAATGTTAAAAAGGATTCAATGAGAATCATATGTGAAGAACCAGCTAGTGAAGTCAAAAGAGAAGTTTGACAATAAGAAGTCAGAGGTGAAGCAGGCCTAAGCAGACCTCAACTAATAAGACACATGCCTGCAAGGTTGCAAGAATGCATGATTACGTCAGATGATGTGGTCAATAAAGAAGGTGAGCTAGTACACTATGCTTTCTATGCAGATGTCAAACTAGTCAATGCAGTTGAGGCATTGAAAGATTCAAAGTGGGAGATGTAGAATCAAGCTTCAAGGCCTTTGTGTTTTGATGAAGACAACTCATACAAGCTTGGCACGCAAGGTACTTATGTTATATACCTGTGGGGGTATATGTATTGAAGATGCTTATACAATATACCGTGGGGGTATATATATACTGAAGATAAAACTAGAAGCACATGTCTTCTGAATACTTCACAAAAAGCAAGAGGCGCAAGCAATCAACAAGAATCAATTATCAAAGATCAAGATAAAGTCGCATATGGCGCTATGGATCAAGCTTCGTCTATCAAACTTCAAGTGGTGTTGATGATACAAGAATCGGTATAACATATTTTATTTAGAAATATTTATACAAGTGTTCTTTCAATCACACTTCACTACACCACTTTCACTAAACCTTGTAAAATGTTTTTAAAATACTTTCTATATTTTAAATTAAGTATTTTTGCAAAAACCTTCAGTGTTAACCGATTAACCTGTGGGATTAACCGATTAACACAAGTTAAAATTATGATTTTGGGACGTTTTAACAGTGTTAACTGATTAATCATATGGGTTAACCGATTAACACATGAAAAATTCAAATATTTTTAAACGTTGGAAAGGTGTTAACCGATTAACCTATTTGGTTAACCAATTAACACTGTAACAATAGCCCAAAATAGTAACTTTTCATGGAGGATTGCATTGTTCTCTATTATTCCTACTGGCTATTTTTTCTGTCTCATAATCATACCTTTTTGGAAAGGTTTTTTCACTAATATAAATTGATTTCAATTTCAAAATCAAAATCACCTTCAAGAAATAAATTTCAAAAATTACTCTTTGTGTTCAACCTTTTGAATTTTCATAAAAGTGTTCAAATCAGATTTTTTGAAAGAAGCCATTGAAATTAACTTTCACACCTTCACAGCTTTCTTTCACAAAAAGAACATGTGTATATTATCTCTGAGTATTATTTGTTTCAAGAAGAAGATCAGTATTCATATTGATAAACATTCAAATTGTTACTTATACAAAATTCAGATTGACTACAACTTATTTTTAGGATTGTTAAAGATAAGTGTGTAGGGTTGTCCTTGTTGTCCTTGTGTGAGATATTCATTCTCGGTAGGACTTTAAAGTTTGTAAATCCAAGAAAGGTGTTCTTAGTTGTTAGAATTGTCTTAGGAAATCTAACATTGATAGTAAAATACTCTTTCATGTTAAAAGGGGAGTGGAGTACTCTCGGATTGTGACGGGAACCACTATACATCGCTGTGTTCTTTACTTTTCGCATTTACCGCCTTTCATCCCTAGAAGCACTTAGGAAAGTAAAATCCAAGAATCTTCAAAAAATCGGAAAAAGTGTCTAAGAACCTAATTCACCCCCCCCCCCCTCTTAGGCATACATTTAACTTACAATTGGCATCAGAGCAGGTTAAGGTAACCTGTTCCTATCGATCCAGAATGGCTTCCGCTAGCACCAACCCGGTTTTCAAAGACGGTGGAATTAGTAACAAACCCCCACTGTTTTCTGGAGAATACTTTGATTTTTGGAAAATCCACATGAAGGCACATCTAGAAGCCCAAGGAGAAGGAATATGGGGAACTATTGAAGATGGCCCTCATCAATCGATAAGTGTCGTCAATGGTGTAGGAACTGCGAAGATTAAATCATCATACGATGATGATGACAAGAAAAGGATTCTTAATGAGAAAAAGGCTATCAACATATTACAAAGTTCCTTGAGTATGAATGAGTTCAATTTCTTGCTATCAACATATTAAAAAGGCTAACTTCAATTTCTTTCTATTCTCAGCCGCTCGGTCTTGTTCAAACTCTACTTTCCTTTTGTACTGGCCATTCTCCACATTTGCTTGGTGAATTTCATCCTCGAGGTCCTGATTTTCTTTAGTCAACCTTTCTACCACTAACTTTAGTTTCTCATACTCCTCCATAGATATATGGGTGGGAGTAGGAGGTCTTTCTCGCATAGATGGTTCTGAGGGAAATGGCAGCGACCTTTCAGCCACTCGGGCTAGCAACCATTGGTCCTTCTCTTCTCACTACTAAATGCTAAGGGATACTATAAAGGATAAAGACACTAAGGGGAGGGGGATGGTTAAAGGATAGGGTGCTCGCCAATGATTGGGGCCCTTGTGCCTACGTATGCTCATTCGGGCGAGAATGAGAAATCAGAGTGTCATAGTTCGACTACGGGAAAGGATGGGGGAAAATGGAAGATGGAGGGGATTGTGCTCGCTAAGATCATCACAATCTTGTGCCTACATATCTTACATTCAAGAGTGAATGAAGAATCATAGCAGTCGTAGTTCGTGGTAACAACCACGAAGAGGAACGAGATTGAATTGGTTTGAAAATGGGTACGGATGACGATTACTTGAAGCTTAAGAAAGACTTCTCGGACCCAAGTAATCGGGAGAGCGAACCAAAGACTTGGAACACTCTCTTTTTCATCTTGAAAGAGGGTTGTGTTTGAAAGGATGAAGTTGAATTGATGACGGTTACTTGAAGTTTAAGAAATACTTCTAGGACCCAAGTAATCGGGAGAGCGAACCAAAGACTTGGAACTCTCTCTTTTTCATCGCAAAAGAAGGTTGTTTGAATGGGTGAGGTTGATCGGATGACGACTACTTGAAGCTTAAGAAAGGCTTCTCAGATCCAAGTAGTCGGGAGAGCGAACTAAATACTTGGAACCCTCTTTTTTTCATCGTGAAAAGAAAGTTGTTTGAGTTTGAAATGGAGTTGGAAGGATGAGTAGTTGGATGATGGTTGAACGTTGTTGAGTTGTTAATGTTATTTAAAAGCGTCAATTGCTCACACACGAATAAGATAACTCACATCCAAACAACCGAAAGCAAGATCAAATACTTGAACCTACTCTTTACACTTTGAAAAGAATTAGATAGTTGTTAATCGATTGATAGTTTGTTACGAAAATCCACTTGACGTTGGATCAAGGGTTTGACTTATTATCGCGTGCAAAGCATGTAATGGACATGGTTTGAGAAACATGACTGACTTGACTTACGCATCAAGGGTCGAATTGTGCAATAGGTTGATGGCGAATGCGTATGAGCACTCGACTTACGAGGGTTTGAAAGTGGCTCGATGATGAATCGAGAATTAGTTTGAAGATAGTTTGATCCGCTCTAGTCACTATGGGTGCTCCTAGGAGATAAACTAATAATCAAAGAAATGTGAAACATACATCGGAATGGGAGAGGGGTACATGTAATTTACACGGGATTGCACGAAATAAAGGGGTCTCATTGTCAAGTAGCCCAAGAGAAAGTCGTGTGTGTGCGTTGTGTCCTAAGGTACGCCTTGAGCAAAGTCGAGCACAACTCAAAATTAGGATTCCTGCAAATAACCAATGATACAACAGTCCACCAATTTGGCTTTTAGGATTTTGATAGTTTATTATGTGTTTTCGAATATGGGTGAATAAGAATGAATAAATGTGATAATAATATGAATAAAATGGATAAAAATCGATAAAAATAGAAAATGAAAAGTTTGAAAAAGGTTGGTCTCGGGTTTGTTATTTTTCATCAATAATTTGACAGAAAAATAACTTTGGGGTATCGTCATCGACCAAAACGACGAAAAATGCCCAATAACAAATGCGAAGTAAAATCCAACTCCTAATAATAGAAGAATAATCTCTAATATAAATAGAATAGAAATCAAAAAGAAAATGAATATAAAATAAATCCTAGAAAATAATATATATATATATATATATATATATATATATATATATATATATATATATATATATATATATATATATATATATATATATATATATATATATATATATATATATATATATATATATATATATATATATATATATATATATATATATATATATATATATATATATATATATATATATATATATATATATATATATATATATATATATATATATATATATATATATATATATATATAAAAAAATAATAACAAACTTCTAAATAAAATATATACAAAACTTCTAAATATGATATATAAATCTAAATATAAAAAGCTCTAAAAAAATAACATAAAATATATATAAAAAATAATATGTAAAACTAAAATATAATATATAAAATAACATATAAAACATATGTATAGATTCACAGAATGTTTATAACAATTATAATAATAATAATAATATTTACATGATAAAAATAATATATACAAAATAAGATTTAAGAACAATATATATAATGATTACATAACAAAAAAGTTTAAGAAAAACAATAAAAACAGGGGAGGGGTTTATACATGAACAGGGCGTTTTGAGAGGAAGAGAAGTGGGCCCTAAGCCCAAAACAACATCAGATAAAAAATCAAGTTTAGAAAAAAAAAATGAAAAAAAAAACAAGAAAACTGGAACAAGAACAACTCGTCTATCCTTCTCTCACTTTTACGCTTTCTCTATTCTCATTCTCACTCAAGCTCCCTCTCTCTCTCAGATTTACTTGCTCTTTCCGCTTCGATTTCACTCTGTTTCCATCCTTCTCGAAATCACTTCCCTTTGTTTCGGTTGTTGAGTTGTTTGGGGATTTACAGTTTTGGAGATGGCGGAAGTGTTTGGGGAAGACGGATTTTCACGGTGTTTTAGGTTTGTTGGGTTTGGCGGCTGCGAGTTTGATGGACATGTTTAGGTGGAGGAAGTTTGGTTTTAGAGTGGGTTTTGGGGTTTTTAACGGTGAAAAACAACGGCGATTCGTATGGGTTGGAATGGAGGTTACGCGGGTCGTGGCGAAAGTTGTCGGAGAATGGGGTTTTGGTAGCGTTCTGGGTGAGTTCTGTTGGTTGAAAGTGGTGGTTTTGTTGTTCTGAAGATGGAGGATGATATGTGACGGAAATGGTGGTTTGAAGTTGTTGGGTTTTTGGTTGTTGTTGTATTGTTGAAGCTTTAATGGTGATGGAAGGTAGAGTAAAAATGGCGGAAGTTTGAAGTGAGAAAGATAATGATGATTTTCGGTTGGTGAACTGATGAAGGAGGCTGCTAGGGTTGTGACCTTGGAATTTAGGGTTTGGAGGCTAATGTTTAGGGTTGGTTGTTGGGGAGACAGTGAATAGTCTTAGGGTACCTTAAATACAGACACATGGCAGTGGATTAGTGATGATTTAGAATTAATTAAATAGTGATTAATTGGCTAATGGTTAACTAATGTTGACTTAAGCAAACTAATTAAATCTAATGACTAATACAAATAATATTATAAAAGACTAACTTAAATATGACTTAAAATAATTAACTCTAAATAAATTAAAAATCTAATTAATAAATAATAATTAACCCTAATTAAATAATCTAATCTAATTAAACTAAATATTTAAATAAAAGAGAATAACAATTAATTACTAATTTTAAATTAAAAAATAAAAAAAACTCTAATCCTACTCCTATTAAACTAATTAAAGTTCTTATTAAACTAACAATAATATTTATACTAAAAATAATATTCTAATAAGCTAATCTAAATAAGTAAATAAATGAAAATAACTTTTAAAAGAAAATCCTAATATAATAATAATAAAAAAAACTAATAATAAATAATCCTAATAAAATTAATGTTAATCTAAATAAATAATAAAAGAAAATAATAATAATCTAATTTCTAGTAAAGCTAAATAAACTAAGAAAATAAAATCTAAATTATTAAAATTTAACTAAACTGACTATTAATAAGGAAATAAATTAATCCTAATTCAATAATACTAATAGTTACCATAAATCCTAATTTAATAATACTATTAAATACCATAAAACCTAATTTAATAATATTAATAAATATCATAAATTCTAATTAAACTAATAAATACCATAAATTCTAATTAAACTAATAATAATATCTTACACTAAAAATAATATTCTAATAAATAAATAAATAATTAAAATAATATAATCCTAAAAAGATAATCTAAAATAAATCTGATTGTTAATTAATAAAACTAAATTAATCCTAATACTAAAAATAAAATCTTATTAATATTAAAAATAAATAAACCTATTTCTAAAATAATAAAAAGATTAACAAATTAACAAACCTATAAAATAAAACTATCTAAAAACTATCTTTTAAAAAATAAAATATTCTAAAAATTAATTAAAATCTAAATTTAAACTATCAAAATTCAAACGAAAAACTAATTAATAATCTATTTAAAACTTAAATTCTATTCTAAACAAATATATAAAAAAAAACTATTTAAAAAATCTATTAAAATCACAAACTATTTAAATGGAAAATAAATAACTATTCTAATTCTAAAAATATAATAAATAAATAAAAACTAATTAATTATTTAAATAAAAAGAAAATAATTTTAAAATTAAATAATTAAAAATCTATATTCTAAAAGTAAACAAATATCTAAAAAGAACCCTATTTCTATGTAACAAAATAATAAAAACCTATTTTCTATTAAAAGCTTAATTAAACTAATTCTAAGTCTAAATAATAAAATAAAACCTATTTAATATACAAGTTAAAACAAAAATAATAAACAAATTTACATATACAAGGGAAAAAAAGATAAATTAAAAAGGATTGAAATTTACGAAAATAACCTTAGGCCACGTGTCTTGCTCCTATTGGGCAAAATAGTCGAGATTTTAAAAAAATGCTCAATCGGGGGTGGACATGTGTCTAAACGGCATGAAACAAAAATGCGAAAATATTTACAAAAGGGTGGGACAAATTTAGGGTATGACATATGCCCCTATCTAATTGGTTTAAACCTAGGGAAATGAACTGATGTAGCGTTCATTTTCCCGAAGTAGAAGTCAATTAGATATGAAGAAAACCCTGAATTTGTCCGAAAGAAAAGGGATGCTTGGGAGTTAAAATATTGAAAAATGTAAACCTCAAAGCAAACTGTAAGCAACTGGAAAAAGGTCGTCATCACCAAAAGGATGATGGGATGAAACACACATGGCTACTACCACCAAAAGGATGATTGAGCAAACACACTCGCACTGATATTAATGACTATGACAGACCCCCCACCAAAAGGATGACGGAGCGAAACTCATACCAAACAATATCGCACAATCTATCATTAATGACTATGACAAACCCCCCACCAAAAGGATGACGGAGCGAAACTCACACCAAACAATATCGTACAGTCTATCATTAATGACTATGACAGACCCCCCACCAAAAGGATGACGGAGCGAAACTCACACCGGCCACTACCACCAAAAGGATGATAGGACAAACACTATCGCACAATCTGACACCAATCCAAGTGACAGACCCCCCACCAAAAGGATGACGGAGCAAAACACACACCAGCCACTACCACCAAAAGGATGATAGGACAAACACTATCGCACAATCTGACACCAATCCAAGTGACAGACCCCCCACCAAAAGGATGACGGAGCGAAATACACACCGGCCACTACCACCAAAAGGATGATAGGACAAACATTATCGCACAATCTGACACCAATCCAAGTGACAGACCCCCTACCAAAAGGATGACGGAGCGAAACTCACACACAAGCCACTACCACCCAAAAGGATGATAGTGAGGTAATTGACAACGATCACCCTTGTTGGATACAACTCATTGGGGAACACCCAAGAGGAAGATTGAATTGAAATGAATCAACGGGGTATGCCCACCGTCTTGCTTGGAGATCACAATTTTGTTGAAATGATTTCATGGTTATGCCCATGAACACTGAAGAGGATGCCCCTGACTGGGTTGAGTTTGTCTAGATGTCTTGTCTTGCTCAACAAAAGGCTGAACAACTTCATGAGGAATGCTCACGATTTTGCTGAAGATGCCCTTGACTGGGTTGAATTTGCATTGAACTCTTTGAGTTTGCCGAACAAAAAGGTTGAATAACTTCGTGGGGAACATCCACGGTCTTGAATGATATGCCCCTGACTAGGCCAAATGTTGATTTGAAGATTTGATCAACCATGAGGTTGAAAATATGTCATGAGAAACGCCCATGGTCTTGAAAGAGATGCCCCTGACTGGGCTGAATCTTGCTTTAAATATCCTTGAATTTCGTGGGAGAATCCCACAGTCTTGCAAAAATGCCCCTGACTGGGTTGGTGATTGCTTTGAAGCTCTTGAATTTTGTAGGATAAAAAACCCATAATCTTGCGGCGGATGCCCCTGACTGGGCTGCCAATGGTCTTGGAAATCTTCGGGATTGATCATGGACCTTGACTTGCATATGCGAATGCTGGATGATAATGATGCTCCATAGCGAATGGAAATGCAAATGTTGATGCGCGGAGATGCAAGAGCTGATGAAGTATGATACGATTGGGTATGCATATGATGCAAGATGCTTATGATAACGAATGTGATGCGTATGATGCATATGATTGCAGATGGGTGATTGGAAATGCAGGTGGAAATGCCAGCGTGGTGGCCTCTAGTAGTTGCCAATACGGATTGGATTTTGGGTGGTGGGAGGGATTGACTTCCTCGACATGTAGTTCGTTGAAGACGTCACGATTGAAGCAGAAGATGATGCTCTAGATGCCCTAAGTCTGGTTACTTAGTGGTTTGCTTCAGAGAAGGTTGCAGCCCTGCCTGATGATTAGGATAACTTGCCCCAATCTGAATATGGTAATGATATGCCCCTGCTCGAGCTGGTGAATGATTTGCCCCAGCATATGGGCTTTGAAATAATCTTGCCTCGTGTACGCCACTGAAAGTCAGGTTCCTCCCTGATTGCCCCTCGTTGAGATGTCTTTGAATACCTAGCACTGATTTGCAATTAAAATTGTACATTCATAAATGGTAATATTAATGCAAAGTTCAATGTAAGTTTTGAAAAAGTGTGTCATTTATTGAGAGTGTCGTGGTAGTGAGACGAATGTACAATTAGCTCAAACGTTGTGCTGATTTTGATTGGTGTGAAAGATATATCAAGAGAAATGACACCAATGCTGATGATTAGAAATCATGTGAGGAGTCAGGTTACGCAACCTCGCAATAGTATGCTTTCAGAATAAACCTCGCCTCAATTAGGACTTTCGAGGGCTGTAACGTGGTATGGTTCACAGTTATGAAACAAAGGATGTTAGGCTCAAAGTATGATTTGTACCCACCTATTCTTCTTAACAATCTCCAGTCCTACGTTCAGTTAATTCTACACTTGTCTTGATGGTATAAACTTGATGGTTCAAGATTTGCTCGATGTGGCAATCACCTTATTTTGGTTTTTGATGGACGTCAGTGACCCTTTTGATTTGGGTGGCCACTGAATATTACTTTGTTTTTGTTGAGGATTTCGGGGTCCTCTTTTGTTTTTGTTTTTGATCCCTAACTTTTGCATGGATTGACTTCGCTTGTCAAACCCATCGGGACTGCCTTGATTTTTGCCTAAGTCCCCTCTAAGGTGTCTGACTTAGCAGGCTTTTGATTTTTTTAATTTTTGTTGGAAGATAGTGACTGCCATAGCATGGGTCATTGATGAACAACCGTCTTATGGATTTTCTTTGTTGATTCGAATGCGGGGTTGAATTAACTGAACACTACCCTGCCCCAGGTTGAATGTAAAGGTGTGAATATCTGAAGGAAACTGCTACTCCTAGGCTCGAAGTGGTTTACTAGGGATTAACTCCTTATATCTCCGGTGTTTGGGGAATTGAAGCAATGCATGTACATCATCGACGAGATTCTGTCCGAAAGCATACATTTTGCAATTATGGGTATCTTGTTTTCATCATCCTCCCTCAAATCATGCTAGACAACAGTGAATAGAGTGGAGTGAATAAACGTGTCAGTGAAAATGAGTGAATACGACATAACTAATTCAAAACATGCATAAACGATACATTAATGAAAACCGAATACGAATGACAATTGTTCAAAGCATACAATACTTAAACAAACAAAGACAAATATAAGAAATGCGTAATATGAAATGGCGACATGACGACCTTCTTCGAGAAATGAACTTGACTATGCTTGATCTGATGTTGGCACTAGTTGGTTGGTGGCATCGGATCGTTGATGACATTTGGAGACTTCCCATTGAAGTTGATAGTATCCATGTCGATCATGTCTTGAACTGTATGCTTGAAAGCTCTGCAGTCCTCAATGGTATGACCTGGAGCGCCCTTATGAAACTCACAATGAGCATTTGCATCGTAATCGGCAGGAATGACAGTTGGAGGAGCCAAATCTCTCGAAACAACAACTTTCTTCTCCATCAACTGAGCAAAGATTTTAGAATATGTCATTGGTAGACGATCAAAGACTCTATCTGGCCTCCATGTTCTCTGCTGACGTTGTGGGCGAGTACCTTGTCGTTGCTGAGCAGCTTGCATCTGCTGTTGCTGAGGAGGATACTGATATCCTTGCTGGTTGTAGGCTTGTTGCTGAGGAGCCTGTTGCTATGGCATCTGAGCTCGCACTGCTTGAACAACTGGCTGATAAGGCATTAGAGCATATTGTGCAGCAGCAACATATGGATACTGATAATAGGGAACTTGATAAGGCATAGGAGCGGGAGCTTGTTGAGAAGCTTGCCCTTTCTGCAAAGAGATGGCATTTGTTTCGCCCTCTTTCTTCTTGTATACGTTGAAAGGCTTCTTGGCATTGGCCTGATTGTTAGAACCTCCTTGAATCTTTCCACTCTTCAGACCTTCTTCATTTCTCTCACTAACGATCACCAAGTCAGAGAATCCAGCCGAGACACTACCAATCAGTTTTTCGTAGTACTGGCCTAGCAAAGTACCCATGAAGATGTCGATTAGTTCACGGTCAAACAAAGGTGGATGCACCCTTGCGGCTAGCTCTCTCCATTGTTGCACGTACTCCTTGAAGGATTCACTATCCTTCTGAGTCATACTCTGAAGCTGAGTACGATTAGGAGCAAGATCTGTGTTGTACTTATACTGCTTGACAAATGCATCGGCTAGCTCGACCCAAGTGCGCACATTGTTACGTTCCAGCTGCATATACGATTCGAGTGATGCTCCAAACAAATTGTCTTGGAAGCAATGAATCATGAGCTTTTCGTCTCTGGCATAGGCAGCCATCTTGCGACAATACATCTTCAGATGAATGTTTGGACAACTGAGACCTTTGTACTTCGAAAATATCGGCACTTTGAACTTGGGAGGAATGACAACATCAGGCACCAAGCATAATTCCAAAGCACTGAAAGAATTTGAACTGTGCCCCTCCATGGCTCGGAGTTTCTCGGCTAGATCTCGGTACATCTTCATGGCTTCTGAATCCTGAGCAGCAACAGGACTGGAAATGGGGATAGCAACATGATAGTTCTAAACGTCGTCATAATGATCCATCAGAGTATCTTCGGTATGGGGAGCTGGGATCTGCACGACAGTAGGTTGGGCCTGCGGGATAGCTCCAATAGTAACTCCGGGTGCTAGGGTTGGATGAGTAGTGTTTCCTTTGGCTGCGTTATTGAAGTTCAACGGCATCCCATGAGGATTTGGAATTGGAACCAAAGGGATGGCAGTAGACCCTTGTCCTTGACCATTGTTGTTGACGACAGCAGCGACTTCACGCTGTTCTTCCTCTCTTATGGCGTGAGGATGGCTTCGAGGATCTGGTCAATCTTTCCTTTTATGGAGTCCAACTCTTCTCTGAAGGCAACTTGCTCCTGCTGAATCTGCTCCATCATTCGTCTTGTATTGGCCCTAGTTGCGTACTGGTGTTGAGGAATCAACTTGATTTACTGGATATGAAGGAAAGAGAAACATGAGAAACTGTTGAAGGAAGGAGAATGCAAGATGCACAACAAATGAGATGCAATGCAAATGACATGCAATGCAAGATGCAAGATCCAGGATCACAGGGTCACAAATTCAAACAATTCTGAAATTAGCCGGGTGAACGGTTTAAAGATCACAGTCACTGCTTGAAGAAACCCCCACAGGTAGGATTCTAAAACGGGTAAGTGCCTATAGTCATGGATATGTTTTAAAGATATTACCGCCATGAAAAAGCCTCATCACGGACATAATATCCTCAAAATAATCTCCTCTAGGTGAGGTTCTCGTATCTTCCACGCGAGAAAGACTTCTCGGAGGCGTCAACTACACAACCATCGACACACGGGTTCCAGAAAATGTTCTCAGAGTCATAGATCGAGGTTGAAAATATTACTGTAAGGAAGTAATACGTTCAAGGGATCTCATCTGATTGGGGCGTTCGTATTAATTCACAAAGAATTAACACTACCAACCACCATGGATAAAACGATTAATGGTCCTTGGGATCAACGATTCGAGCTCAAAAATGTTATTGCTATGGCAAAGACTCACCACAACAACAACATCTCCAAGGAATCTACTCCAAGCGGGGTTTTCGCTTCAAATCAATGTGAAAGACTCCACGCAAGTCTCCACTACACAACCACCATCCTAATCCTAGGGTTATACTCGGACTCAGGTGTAGAGTCATCTCACAAAGTAACCATAAGTAGAACAACTCAACAATGCCACAAGCACAAGTAACAAAGACAAGGATACCAATAAAAATAGAGAGAAGAAAATAAATGACAACAAGCTAACAACTCAAACTAAGATAGGCTCGACTCTCTTGCATGGAGCAATAGTCCCCAGCAGAGTCGCCACCTATCGCACCTCGAAAATTCATTTGAACATACGACCCTCGCGCGAAAGGCGCGGAAATGCGGTTCGACAGAGTCGCCACCGAACTTTATTTTTCCCGAATGAACGGGAGAGGAAAATATCGAGAAAACCTCATAAACGCGGAAGGAACACGGCCGTCGCAACCATATTCCTTGGTTCAGGAGTCGTTTACGCGAGGGGAAGGTATTAGCACCCCTCACGTCCGTTGTACTCAACTGGAACCTCTTAATTCGAGTTGTGATGAATGTTAGCTAAGCTTAATCTTCTCTTCTCACTACTAAATGCTAAGGGATACTATAAAGGATAAAGACACTAAGGGGAGGGGGATGGTTAAAGGATAGGGTGCTCGCCAAGGATTGGATCCCTTGTGCCTACGTATGCTCATTCGGGCGAGAATGAGAAATCAGAGCGTCGTAGTTCGACTACAGGAAAGGATGGGGGAAAATGGAAGATGGAGGGGATTGTGCTCGCCAAGATCATCGCAATCTCGTGCCTACGTATCTTACATTCAAGAGTGAATGAAGAATCAGAGCAGTCGTAGTTCGTGGTAACAACCACGAAGAGGAACGAGATTGAATTGGTTTGAAAATGGGTACGGATGACGATTACTTGAAGCTTAAGAAAGACTTCTCGGACCCAAGTAATTGGGAGAGCGAACCAAAGACTTGGAACACTCTCTTTTTCATCTTGAAAGAGGGTTGTGTTTGAAAGGATGAAGTTGAATTGATGACAGTTACTTGAAGTTTAAGAAATACTTCTAGGACCCAAGTAATCGGGAGAGCGAACCAAAGACTTGGAACTCTCTCTTTTTCATGGCAAAAGAAGGTTTTTTGAATAGGTGAGGTTGATCGGATGACGACTACTTGAAGCTTAAGAAAGGCTTCTCAGATCCAAGTAGTCGGGAGAGCGAACCAAAGACTTGGAACCCTCTTTTTTTCATCGTGAAAAGAAAGTTGTTTGAGTTTGAAATGGAGTTGGAAGGATGAGTAGTTGGATGATGGTTGAACGTGGTTGAGTTGTTAATGTTATTTAAAAGCGTCAATTGCTCACACACCAATAAGATAACTCACATCCAAACAACCGAAAGCAAGATCAAATACTTGAACCTACTCTTTACACTTTGAAAAGAATTAGATAGTTGTTAATCGATTGATAGTTTGTTACGAAAATCCACTTGATGTTGGATCAAGGGTTTGACTTATTATCGCGTGCAAAGCATGTAATGGACATGGTTTGAGAAACATGACTGACTTGACTTACGCATCAAGGGTCTAATTGTGCAATAGGTTGATGGCGAATGCGTATGAGCACTCGATTTACGAGGGTTTGAAAGTGGCTCGATGATGAATCGAGAATTAGTTTAAAGATAGTTTGATCCGCTCTAGTCCCTATGGGTGCTCCTAGGAGATAAACTAATAATCAAAGAAATGTGAAACATACATCAGAATGGGAGAGGGGTACATGTAATTTACACGGGATTGCACGAAATAAAGGGGTCTCATTGTCAGGTAGCCCAAGAGAAAGCCGTGTGTGTGTTGTGTCCTAAACTACGCCTTGAGCAAAGTCGAGCACGACTCAAAATTAGGATTCCTGCAAATAACCAATGATACAACAGTCCACCAATTTGGCTTTTAGGATTTTGATAGTTTATTATGTGTTTTCGAATATGGGTGAATAAGAATGAATAAATGTGATAATAATATGAATAAAATGGATAAAAATCGATAAAAATAGAAAATGAAAAGTTTGAAAAAGGTTGGTCTCGGGTTTGTTATTTTTCATCAATAATTTGACAGAAAAATAACTTTGGGGTATCGTCATCGACCAAAACTGTGAAAAATGCCCAATAACAAATGCGAAGTAAAATCCAACTCCTAATAATAGAAGAATAATCTCTAATATAAATAGAATAGAAATCAAAAAGAAAATGAATATAAAATAAATCCTAGAAAATAATATATACATATATAAATAATAATAACAAACTTCTAAATAAAATATATACAAAACTTCTAAATATGATATATAAATCTAAATATAAAAAGCTCTAAAAAAACATAAAATATATAATATATAAAATATATTAAAAAAAATAATATGTAAAACTAAAATATAATATATAAAATAACATATAAAACATATGTACAGATTCACAAAATGTTTATAACAATTATAATAATAATAATAATATTTACATAATAAAAACAATATATACATAACAATATATATACAAAATAAGATTTAAGAACAATATATATAATGAATACATAATAAAAAAGTTTAAGAAAAACAATAAAAATAGAGGAGGGGTTTATACATGAACAGGGCGTGTTGAGAGGAAGAGAAGTGGGCCCTAATCCCAAAACAACATCAGATAAAAAATCAAGTTTAGAAAATAAAAATGAAAAAAAATGAAAAAAAAAACAAGAAAACTGGAACAAGAACAACTCGTCTATCCTTCTCTCACTTTCACGCTTTCTCTGTTCTCATCACACTCTCATTCTCACTCAACCACCCTCTCTCTCTCAGATTTACTTACTCTTTCCGCTTCGATTTCACTTTGTTTCCATCCTTCTCGAAATCACTTCCCTCTGTTTCGGTTGTTGAGTTGTTTAGGGATTTACGGTTTTGGAGATGGCGGAAGTGTTTGGGGAAGACGGATTTTCACGGTGTTTTGGGTTTGTTGGGTTTGGCGGCCGCGAGTTTGATGGACGTGTTTAGGTGGAGGAAGTTTGGTTTTAGAGTGGGTTTTGGGGTTTTTAACGGTGGAAAACAGCGGCGGTTCGTATGGGTTGGTATGGAGGTTACGCGGGTCGTGGCGAAAGTTGTCGGAGAATGGGGTTTTGGTAGCGTTCTGGGTGAGTTCAGTTGGTTGAAAGTGGTGGTTTTGTTGTTCTGAAGATGGAGGATGATATGTGATAGAAATGGTGGTTTGAAGTTGTTGGATTTTTGGTTGTTGTTGTATTGTTGAAGCTTTAATGGTGATGGAAGGTAGAGTAAAAAAAACTAATAATAAATAATCCTAATAAAATTAATGCTAATCTAAATAAATAATAAAAGAAAATAATAATAATCTAATTTCTAGTAAAGCTAAATAAACTAAGAAAATAAAATCTCCCACAGTCTTGTACTGAGCAGCTTTACCTAGCAGAAACCTCAAAGGAAAGCCTTAGGCCCCTCCCTTATTGTCTAGCCCATCTTTGACTTCCTCTTTGGTCATACGAAGAGTAAGAGCAATGGCAGAAGGTTTTGGTTCTTCTTCCAAGCCGGTGTAGATAGGTTGATCCTTAATCTTGATATTCAAAATGTGAGAATATTCTTCAAGAGTAGGGGCCAACTGATAGTTTTGAAAAGTGAAACATCTGAGAGGCATATCATAGAACTGAGCCATGGCGAACAAAGCCCAAGTATCAACCTCAGAATCGAGGAGATCAAGCAATTTCCCATACTTCCCCTGAAAGTTGATCTTGATAGCCTTCGGTACGTCGATCATAATGTCTTGAATCAATTCCAACTTTGATTCTCTAAACTTGATGGAATTTGTGCTTCTCTTTCTCTGATCAGTCATTGTGTTCACCAATACTTGAGATAATCATAATCTCTTGAGTCCCTTGATATGCAAAAATGCTATGGAATGCAATGTTTTATGAATGCACATGATAAAAGAACAATAGTGAGATCAAAGTCATAGGTCCTGCAAAACAACACAAAAGTATCTCTCTCATCGGGTGGGCAATCTATTGGTTTAAGAGGGTATCCCAAAGGCTTTTAAACAAAGTCTCATGCACTAACCCTCAACATTTTTCCATCATAACAACTACTCGTAAGACGGTAATCCTTTCAAAGGATGAACACAGAGTTATGTCTTAGCAACCTTTGGAATAAGGTTCTACAAAGGTCCTCAGAGTCACAGACTCCCACGTCGGAAATAAAAATGCCATTACGATTACACGTAAGACATAATCATCCAAACGGGGTCTCATCTGAGCGGTGAAATTCGATCCAACTCAACGAGTCCTAAGTCTCGCAAATCAGAAAGAATCCACCTCCTAACTTAGTGTATACTCGAAAGCTCGGGTAGGAAACTTTATTCTCATAAACCAATCTCAAATAAACCCAACAGATTAGCAAGAACACAACACAAACAAATAACAAAAGCAAATAAATCACATATGCAACAAACAAACTAGGTCGGGTTCGCTAGGGAGTCCCCAGCAGAGTCGTCAGCTGTCGCTACTCAAAAAATGCATCGTGCAACGACAGGGAGGCGAAAAAGATAGACAGAAGAGTCGCCACCGAACTTTATTTATCCCATGAGGGGAAAGGAAAATATTGAGAAAACCATAAGAAAGAAATGGATAAGATGGTCTCGCAACCATGAACGGGTTCGAAAGCCGGTTATGCGAGGGAAAGGTATTAACACCCCTCGCATCCATCGTACTCGATGGGAACCATTTGTTTGTCGACGTGTGAATTTATTTGCTTAAAAATTATGCTATAAAAAGTGTTCCAAAAGATAGGGAGAAAAGGGTTATAAATATGAGAAAGAGAGAGAGAGGAGAGAGAGAGAGAGAGAGAGAGAGAGAGAGAGAGAGAGAAGTAACGGGGAAGAAAAGAGAAAGAACAAACTCGATAGGACTTCGCGGTCCTAAGCCTACGTATTCTCAACATATATGAGAAAATCAGAGTCGACGTAGTTTGGGGAACTACATATATAGGGGGGAAACGTGCTTGACAAGGATTATGGCCCTTGTGCCTACGTATCTTTACTTAAACGAAGTAAAGAATCAGAGCAGTCGTAGTTCGGCCTACGGTTTGTTAATGTTTTTATGGATGATGATATCGTGCGCATTCTAGCAGTTTAGGTATTTTGCCACTCGCATGTGATGAGACTTATGTGTTACCTGTTTGCGGTAGAACGGACGTAACATATCCTTTTTGAAATGATTGGGTTTTCTCCATACGAGGCAAGATGATATGCGTATGTGCATTACTTGCGTAATTGAGAGTTGTGAAAATGTGATTATTGTATGAAAGTATGCTTATGAGCATGAATTATTGATTTAAGAGTTGCGAATGTGAAATTGTGAATTGATGAATAAACATGATTGTATATGTTTATATGATTTGTAGTGAATTAAACATAATGAGTATGTTTATGTGGATTTTATTGAAATTGTGAAAGTGTACATGACGTTATTCTTGGATTATATATATATGTGTATATATGACGATGTATATGAGTAAATTATGATGAATGTGGTGAGAATGCGAAATATGTATACTTTTATGTCTATATTTATATATACATGATTATATGCATTGTTATTATGATAATACTTCTCACTCTTCTGCTGTTTTATAATGCTCTATGAGGCATTGCATATTAGGATTACTGGAGGTCTTTTTGTGAAGTATAGCTTCATTCTTTTGTCGGTCAGCTCTGATATGTAGCATCGGGTAGTTAGGATTGTATAACATCCTTTTGTGATACATTTGTAAATGTATCAGCTGATAATGTTTTAGAAAACATAAATGATATGGTGAACCAAATTGAATTATGTATTTATATGATAACATGTTTTAAGTGATTCAAATGTTTTAATCTTCCGCTTTAATTTTAAATATTGAGACATGGGCGTAAGGACGAAGTTCCTATGTTGTAGCTACCCCATTGTTACATATCTTTATTTGAGCAGGTGTTGCATGTTTTAGTTTCATGTATGTGTGACATGCTCCTTTTATACCATGTTTTAAATTTACTCTGACGAAATTTCAATAAGTGATTAAGTGATTTATTTGTTTATTTGGGGGTATAGAAATGGGGTGTTACAACAAGTAATAGTGAATTTCTTATACTAGGTCTATATGTCAATGATTTGTTGATAATAGGAAGTTGCAAGAATGAGATCAAAGACTTCAAACATGACCTAATTGAGGAGTTTGAAATGTCAAACTTGGGAAATCTCTCATACTTCCTTGACATTGAATTCTACTAGAGTGGTAGAGGTTTGATGATGCACCAAAGAAGGTATGCAGGAGAAATACTCAAGAGATTTGAGATGCAAGATTACAACCCAACTTCGACTCCAGTTGAGCCTAGATTGCAACTGTCAAAAGAATCAGATGAAGATGATGTTGACCCAACTCAGTATAGAAGACTTATTGGGTCATTAAGATACCTTTGTCACACAAGGCCTAATATAGCATACAATGTAGGTATAGTGAGTATGTTCATGCAGAAGCCAAAGGTATCACACCTAGCAGCGACAAAGAGGATACTAAGGTATCTGAAAGGAACTCTCGACTATGACATTTTGTTTCCTAAAATTGATGAAGGAAAAAATGCAAGTTAGTGGGATACACCGACTCAAGTTGGTGTAGTGATGTTGAGGATAGAAAATCCACAGCTGGTTATGTGTTTATGCTAAGTGGTGCACCAATTGCTTGGATTTCGAGAAAAGAGCCAGTAGTGGCATTGTCGTCGTGCTAAACAGAATATATAGCTACTTCTCTCTGCGCATGTCAAGAAAAATGGATGGTAAACTTGTTCGAAGTGATTGCAGTGAAGAGTCATAGAACAATTACCATGAAGATCGACAACATGTCAACTACCAACCTGGAAAAGAATTCGATGGCACATGGGCGAAGCAACCACATCAAAATGAGGTTCCATTATCTTTAAGAGTAGGTAGCAGAAGGGAAGATGAAATTGGAGCACTGTAGAATTGAGAATTAAATTGCATATATCATGACGAAAGAAGTGCAAGTCGAAATGTTTAAAAAGCTAAGGTATATGATGAATATAGATAGCTTAGACACAATGAATTAGGTGGTGTATTGAGATCACAATTTCTTGTATCGAAGCAAGTGTAGCTCAACAAAAACAAGGATGTGTCGAAATTAGCCTAGTGTGTATGTGACGAGTTGTGTTAGATGTCGATGTGTCGAAGCAGGCTGCTTGACAAAGGATTTCGACTTAGATCAAAATAGAAATTTTGGGCTTTTGTAATTTTTGGTTTTACTTTAGGGAGCAAGATAACTCAATTATAAATAGAGGGTGTAACCCCTATTTTGAGTAAGAAGAATAGAGAATAATATTGTAACACGCAACAGAAACTGCAATTGCACAATTGAATATATTTTTCTCAGTTTGAGAGTAGAGAGTTACTTTGCATAAATCATTCTCCACATCCTTTATTTTGTTAAACCCTAATCTTCTTTCCTATTCAATTTTCTTTCTTTTTTCTTCCATTAATAATTTTTACGGAAAATGATTCTTGCAGTCAAGGTATGATTGATTCACTCAAGTGAATAGAGAAGAACAAGGGATTTTGGTTGGTTGATTGAATCTTGTTCATCAAGATTGATTCGAAATGCTCAAAGTTTTAGGTTAATTTTAACAATTATTTCCTGCATAAATCATTAAAATGCTCCAGAAGAAAATTTAGGATATTTTCAATTCTCAACACATTATATTTAGTCCCAAACTGATTTCTAATAAGAGTGTGTCAAACTTTTCAAATGTATCACTTTTGCTTTTTAAAATGTATAGCCAATCATATTAGTTCTACTTTTAGCAAGTACACTATCCATCCTAACGACCAAGAAAATACAATCTTTACTTGTCTTTATGGTACATTTGCTTATAGGATAATGCTCTTTGGACTATGTAATGAACCCTCTACATTCCAACACTATAGAATGTCATTTTTCTCCATTTTCTTGGAAGATATTATGGAAGTCTTTATGAATAATTTTGTATATACAATTCGAGTGTTGAAAACTATCCGCCAACTTGGAAAAAATGCTTAAAAGACACATTAAAATCTAGTATTAATAATAATTAGGTCTAATTATTATTTTGATTTTCTATTTTACTCTATTCATGAAACTAATCCTTCTAATTTAAATTCAAACAATTTTAATTTCTTTCTTACAATTTTGTATTTAAAATTGATAATGCGTCTATTTTTAAAGGTTTGATTGATATAAGAAAAAAAAAGTAGGGAGGTTGAAGAGAGAGATTCAAGAGATGTGTGAAACTTGTCATGCTTGATTGTGGTGAGAGAGAAGAGAGAGATTTATAATTTATGGGACCTACCATTTTTTTAATCATCTCATATTATGAAATAAATGAGGAAGAGTGTAAAATTTCCAATTTTACTACTCATTTTTACTCCTATTAACTTTTACCCATATTTCCAATCTACTTAACTTTTTAATTAAAGGGCATATTTTCGTTTCTTTAAAAATAAGTACACTTCTTTATATTCTATTTCTTCCATAATTTTCAAAAATAATTAAACTTTTCTCTATGCGTAGTTTGGTGGTTAAAGTTTGAATCTTGAAAGTGTGTGTATTCTAAGGTCTCATATTTTTCATTTTCAACTCACAACCAATCACATCTTAAATGACACTTCACTCGTCATTCATTTCTAATGCAAAAATATGAAAATTAAAAATTAAAAAAAAAACATTTGTGAATTTTAAAAATATAAATATAAATTTTGCGTAAACAACATCAATTTTCAATATAAAAATTTGAGAAAGAATACGAAAATTCTTTGAATTTGAAATATGAAGAGTAGTTATGTGGATGAGGTAAAGAGACTCAACTATATAATTGGCCATATTTTGAATACGATAGCAAGGACCAACAAGGTCTAGTGCATGGCCCAATTGATTATATATTTATATTCAAATATTTTGTTGCTTGCTGCAAAAGCTAATACAAACATGAAGAAAGAGAAGAAAAGAAAAGTATTTTTAGGATAATCATTGGTATCTTAAAAAAGAATACTACATGCATTTATGAAATCAGTGGCACCATCATGTATGACAATCATTGGTATATGTTGTCATAATTTTCCCTTAAAAAACAAGTTTTGATTGACTTCATTGAGAAGCCTCATTCTGCAATATGATTTTTATGCTTGTTTATGGTCCACTTTTGTCAAAAATATATATGTTTCCGCATAAGATTCTTTTGATATGGTTTTGTTATTATCTTGTCAAAATATTTCTTTCTATGTCATGTAGTTTTTTAAAAGTAAAGACTGTAATAAGAAATATTCAAAATTAGGATGAAGGAATCAAATCAAATGTTATATTAATTAGGAGGGAGGGAGGGAGGGAGGGAGGGAGAGAGAGAGAGAGAGAGAGAGAGAGAGAGAGAGA